>CAFUXE010003077.1:498968-534689 GCA_903364295.1 Serranus cabrilla
GATGAATGAATGATGAGTCTTTGCACCTTGTCATAAATGCAAGTTTTAGTGTATGACATCATCTGCCATTCACAAACTGCTCACTTTATCTGGCTTCAGCTGCTGGAAGTCGGTACATGTTGCAGTATGTCCTGAGGATTATGGGTAAAACTTCTGAGGTGTTGTCTTCCATTCAGCACATATAAGTAAAAGGTATTCAGAGTTGATGAGCCATAGATATTGCAATATTATTCATCTTTTGAAGCAGGATGTCATTGGTTACAGTATTTCTCTGTAAAACCTTTGGTTGTATGATCGTATGTCGTATACTGCCATGGGTATGTTGTCCTTTCTCGCTGGTTTGATAGATGTTGATCTGATTATACACACAACAGTTTAGTGGATCAACTTAAACCTCAGGGCTTAGCAACAAAATATCTGCTCTATATGTGTGTTTTTGTTTTTATGCACATGAATTTGACTTGCAAATCTTTGATTTGGAGCATTTAACACTGTGACTGTGAGTCTCTGCCGCTTTGTGTTTAATAAGGGACGCTGTATTTCTGAATCCTTCCTTCCACTCTCTTTCTCCACAGTGTTCTCTCTCTCTCTCTCTCTCTCTCTCACTCACTCACTCACTCACTCACTCACTCACTCACTCACTCACTCACTCACTCACTCACACACTACACTACATTTTGGAAGTGTTTACCCTTTTATCATTTAATTTGTAGTCCTTCTTAATCATTTCCAGAGGGATGCAGTAAATCAGAGCTGGGTTATATTTTTGTTCTTGTGTAGTGTCAGTCTGCATCATTCTGGAGGAAAACTTTAGAACACATTGCTGTTTTATAATCGTCCAAAGCTTCTTCTTTCACAGTATAGCTCTAGCCTCCTCACGTGGCATTCTGTCATTTGTTGATGCAGCTTTGTGCAGAAATGAGATGCTTTTTGCTTTGATTTGATCAGATCTGCCTAAAAATGCAAATGTGAAAGAATCAACATGAGGCTGCTGAGAGGTATGAATCAAAACCACAGTTCTATATGATTAATCCTGCAGCCCTGCAGCAACATGTTACACAGAATAGCAGGCTGTGATGTTGAGAGAGCATCAGGCTGTCAGCAGCCTTCAGCCTGCTATTAATTAAGTCAGAGTCGACCCAATACACAAGTGATAGTTAAAGGTCCCAGTGATGCTGTGTTCTATTTTAGCACTCATGGAATGTCTGTCGTCCAATCAAATTACTTGTCAGAACTAAGTGTTGTATAATATGCAAATATTTGATATTTGCATTATAATGAGTTCCCTGGCTTTTTTTCTTTTTCTTGGCTAAATAATCTTTTCAATAATTGGAATAAAATGTATTTATATATTTAACACTTTCCCAAGTGCCCACAAGTGTCCTGAATATAGGAATTTAAAATGGGTTCTCCACATGCTATGTTTATTGAACTCTTTTTGGCAACCTCTGCGTACAGTCTCTCCTGTCCTCTCTTCTTGGATCTGTGTAAACAGCCTGCAGTTCTGTCTGATTTTCAGTGAATATTTGTCATGTGACCGTTGCGCTCAGTTGCTCAGGGATGCATAATTTACATTTTTTAACAATATCTGGTTATTCCATTAATTTTTAGCTTTGTTTTGGTGACCTTTTCTATTGGAAACTTTCGTAATCTATGATCTGTTCAAGAACTGTTTGAAAGTTTCAATTTGTACGACAATACCCGTTTTTAGACGCTATCACTATCGCTAACTAACGCTGTCTGACGCACCCCCTACCTGACCAGAAGCTGTACTCAGGGTGGGGGTGGGGGGGCTGAGCTGCCCGAGTGCTTTTCTAGTTGGATTTGTAACACTTTTTAAGCATGTATGTTTTATTTCCCACCAGCCTTTAATTTAGTTGAAGCCATTTGTCTAAGTGTACATATACAAATGCATGGATACATTTGTGTGCGCTTACATATGGCTCGTGAATTTGGTCGGAGGGAGAGAGAGCTAAAGCACAGAGGTAATGAATACCTGGTCGAGTTAATGAAGCAGCACGTCGCCACAGAAACCCGACACACAGCGTGGTGGAGCAATTAAGACGGGCCTTAACAAACCTTATCAGGTTCTCGGCCGAGCCCCCCCTCGCTGCAGAGCTCGTTAAACCTCACATGTGTGGCCAAGTAGCCCGCTAATGAGCCAGATCTACTGTATGTAATCAATTAATCTGTTTGACGAGGCAACAGAGGAAGAGAGACAAGGCTTTTGAAAGAGTTGGAAAGGGAAGTGAGAGCAAGGACTTGACTGATTTTGTTTATGATGTGACATTTAGTTAGACTCTTTTTTCTTTCTGGCAGCTGTAGAGCTTGAAAACATATCGGCACTCAGTGATTCTACATAATGAGGACAGATGTGTTTAGTAACATGTGTCTGGTGTAACATATCATGCGTCATATATCATTAGAGCATCATGTGGAATCAAATTAAATGAACGCCAATCATCATTAGTTATGCACGTATATGGCCCCATTTGTTTTGTAATAGCAGAAGCTTCATTTTACTGACATAGAAACTTGAATTTTCTACTTTCTTCGGAGCAGAAATTCTGTTTATTTAGCAGATAAACTCATTTAAAAAAAGACTATTTAAACTATAGTTTAACTTTTCATCTCCAGAATGACCTGACTACATTATCTTTAGATTGACTCCTCTATTAAACAGAGCTATCAGACTGCGTCCAGTCCTTTTTATGCCCTCCTTTACTCCCCTGCTCCTCGACAGGCTTTTAAGTGCTATTAAACATTAGCGTGGATTAGTTTGAGCTGTTAGAATGCAGCGCGCAGCTTTTTTGGCACGCAAGTAATGGATGCTGTCTGTCGTTTCCTGTCTCTCTCACCTATTATCAGTCATTATCAAAACACATTCTCGCAGGGCACTTCTCCCTCTCATCACTCAGACAATTTAATGCACCATGGTTTTATGTGAAGTGGTCGTCATATTCACCTCATTTAAGCTCGAGAGGCTTGGAATGTGCAGGATACTGGAAAATGGAGCTCTGAGGTCAAATTAATTTCACTTCAGCCACATTAAGAAATCCAACTTTCTCACTATCCTAACTAAGTAATTACCTTTTTTTAAATTGAAATTCCAAATGAGATTCCAAAATGAGAAAATCACACAGTTAACTATCTTAAAATATATGGACAAAAAGTGCAATACACTTTCCAGCAGCTATAACTGCATTTGGAAATCTAAGTTCTCTATGTGCAAGAGGTGCTTGTAACATTGAACTCAATTTAAGAGACATATACTTTTCACTACAATTAATAAATGGCTTTAGCTAGCTGAAGATTTTACCAAATAAAAAACAGCATTTGTAGCTACTTAAATCAGGATTTTAAAAACGACAATATATTGCGTTTCTTGTTTGTTGCCAGTACACAGCCTTAGTTTCCAGCTTGTGGTGCTCTGTAAATACTGAACAGCACCTCACATGCACTAAAACTGCCCACTTCAGCTGCCTGATGCCTCAGCTCATCACAGCTCGGCGTATCAGCCTCACTGGCAGATGTGTCGATGATGTGATTCATGTTTTTTTTGCATCCTGTTGAGAAGTGACAAGCAAGACCTTTTGCTGTTATCTGCTCATTGATTGTGCATTGCGCCGTACTCATTTGTAAGTTGAAAGCATGGAGTGTGTGTGTGTGTGGGGGGGGGTCATTTAATCAGTGTAAGAGAGGAAGAGAAGCTCGGGATAAAAGTGCTGCGATACAAAATGTAAGAGGGTGAGGAAACGGTGAAACAGAAGGAGAAAGTGAGAGAGACAAAGGGGCAGACGGGGATTAAATGGATGAGAGCACACGCTATGCTGGCCTGCTATACTGCTGGTATCCGCTTCCATGCTTATCCCAAAGGGTCAGACCGCTTCACTAATGGACACGGAGACAATTGATCTCTACAGTATTACTGGAACACAATACATCAGGCTGCCAAGCACCAAGATATACAGATATTTACATACTATACAAAAGAACACATGCAAGTTTACTCTACATAGACTGTTTATGCATGTCTCGGCCCACACATCTGTCCAGACACAGAGGAAGAGCTGTCAGAGTGCTGTACAGTGAGATTTAAACACATACGCGAGAGTCGGTATAGCTATCACAAACACTTCCTGGTTGCGGGCAGGCTTCATTTAGAGGCTGAATGTACATAATTCAAGGTGTCTGAAAATAGCGCTGTGATGTAAATAATGCAGAGAGGCCATTAAAGAAGGCTAAAACAAACGCATGGCAGGAGGAGCGGAGGGAGACGGGATGGGTGGTGACAGGTGTCACATGAATGAATGGAAATTAGAGGAAATGTGAGTGAGTAGGTTTTTCTTTTTTTACAGTGCATGTAAATGAATGAGACTATCTATAAAAAGAAAAAAATTCAAAAATGTATAGATTTTTTCAATGTTTGTAGCATGTAAAAGAGCCACTTCACAATTCATTCTAAATGCAACGTAAGACACAAGGTTACACACAGAGCAGCAGATCCCTGGCTAATCATTCAGTTCATTTCAGTCATGCCTGGAAACGCTGATGCCCCCTGGCAGGCGTGGAGGCTCAGACCTGCTGCGGCTCCTTTCAGCAGCTGCTGGTCAGTGAGCTCGGGATGAGCTGGACAACCATTGTACTAATGTGCCCCATCGCCCTCCTTCAGGGAGCAGCGGTTATACCCAAAAACTCATGCTGCATGTTTCAGGGTTTCAGTGTCAATGTCACAGATAAAAGGGAGTCATTCTATTCACATATTATCTGTGTTTGTTTTGCTTAAAAACAATTATTAGGCAGGCTGACTCCTAATATTACAGACTTTTCCCCTCAAAAACGTCAATACAGAGTGTTTGTACAGGCAGCAAAATACAACTCATATTTATGTTTTAGTGATTGACGGCAATGTTTAAATGGCGTATGTCGCATAAATTCACAGAACCTGCAGCCTTTTTTCCAACCACAAACTGTACATGTATAATGACGTGTGTGCTATTTTTAGAATGGTCCACTGTACCACAAGCTGATTTTGACAAATGCTCATATGAGTGTTTATGGGGGGTTTTGACTAATGATCTATTCTGTCGTTTAGGTTGAAAATCTAGTTGATTATTATAAGTTGTAAATCTGACTTTTTGGTTATATTTAAAATAAAAGGAAATACATATTAACCTAGCCCTGCACTGTTAGACTGACTGGACATCATGACCAGAGAGATTTAATATTAGATTTTCCTGTCATAAAAAAAACAGTAATTACCAGATTTATGAAACCGTGCTGCTGTCATTTGTTTCGTTGCACGATATCAGTGTAAACCTGGTAATGCATTAATGATGAACAGCTCTGAGCTTCTGTGAGTGCACAAAACTCACAGAATGTCTGGTTTCTCAATTTGAATCTGGCACTGTAAGTCTGTTACAGCTCTCATTGACCTTTTCAAGCTTGATTTAAATGTTCTTGCAGCCACGTTAGGGGTCTGAAAACAGCTACTGCCAATTATCTTTGTGCAATGTGTCGTACAAAGTGATAAAAATCTGCCATTTGCAATTGCAACCAACATTCCCTCTCACTCTCTAATTTTCTGTTAAACATTAACCAGAAATAAACCGGAGTGACCAGCCTGGCTGAGCCACACAGGGTTAGATAATGTGCTCAGTATAGATGACCAGCTGCTGGTCACTTTGCATCAGTTAATATTTACACTGAAATGTATTTGCATCGATCTTGAAGAAGCCACAGTGTTCTGTCCGTGTCCACACTGGGTCCTTTTAGCTTCAGCTGTGCACTCAGAAGAATGTGGCAGCAGTCACAGACGAATACACAATCGTGGACTTGGATGTGTAAAATTGGAAGAAAATAGCCTTTAAGCTTTAACAGATGCTTGGGGTCACAGTTACCAGCCGTTACGCAACCAGTGTAGACAGACACATTGGGGGAAAGAAAACTGCTCTGTCAGACAGACATGAGACTGAGAACTCAAAAATGCAGGCGAAGCACGTAGACGGGGTGTAATTGGAGGAGAAACTGACAGGTAGAGAAACGCTCCGCGGTTGTTTGTCTGCTTTTCAATTTCTCCTCCTGATTGGAGCGTTGTGCTAAGGCTTTGTTTATTCCTAAGTGCCTCGTGGACCTGTGCTGCTTGAGCCCCATGACCATAACCAGCAGATAAATACATCATCAGGTTGTTCTATAAATAGACTCATAAAAAACACACACACACAGAATGCGACAGAAACACATGCATGCACAGTACTGCAACTCACAGTAGGAGATTTAAGCTTTTTGCACGTATGGAGCAAAACACACTAATTACAGTTCCACCTCAGGTTGGTGGCACGTAACACAGAGTTACGTTTCTTTTTCTCCAGCCAGCGGAAACAAACAGCCAAGTGTCAAGAACATTTGTATTTGTGTGGACACAGAGGCTCAGAGGGATCCAGTGTGGCTATAGAGGCCCTCCGGTTCTTTACACACAAACAAAGGCGCACCGTTTCGATCATGCACCTCTAGTGCTCTCTTGCCTCCACATCCTGGCCTTTTCCAGCAGCAGAAACAAGACTGCTGAGTCACCTCCGTCCTCTCCCACTGGGCACTGCGTGGTCGCACCTGACAGGCCACATCAGACAGAGAGGCACTCACGCACCCATCCATCTACACACACATTTGTTAGTCCGTACTTTCACATATCAACGCGTGTGTGTGTGTGTGTGACGAGACGTGACACAGACAGATGGACACAGAAATAAATGCTCCCTGACCGAATCAGAGTAAGTCAGACATTTGAAACATATGGAAATAGCAAATATGTGCCCACACATGGAGACACTGTGGACACACAAAATAGACAGGAAATGCACAGATTTTGGTTTTGCACATTTCTGCTGACTGCAGGGCAGTTACACATATCGACAGTTGCTGGTGGTAATCCAGAGTAAGAAGTCGTCCCTCCACATTTGGTCTGCAAAGCAAGAAAGTCTCTCTATGTTTTGTTAGGTTTGAAGTGCATTCAAGGATATACACATCACATTGCGTTATGTTAACAAAAACCTCTCCATCTTTATTTCACTGACAATTGAAAGTTGTTTTGAGTCACAGAATTCAAGCAGAGTCGGCGGGGGGTTTGTTTTTCCTAAGCTGATGTAGGACACATCTGGCTTATGTCATGTTGGAGAAACTGGGGCGAGGACACTTAGCAAAGAGGAAAGTCATGAAGTGATTGGCTTTTTTTTTCTTTCAAGAAGTTTTCTCCTTGAGTAATCCTCTGCAAAATGTACCCACGATTATTATGATGCATTTATGAGACTATGGTGGCTCTGCTGTAAAAGCCCAAGTTTGGTGGCTGAGCTATTTAGTTGACGGAAACTTTGCGAAGGACATGACAACACAACGCAAAATATCTTTATATTATCGTGTAAAAATACTTATACCGTATGGAAATATAATATTAGTGGGGGAAATTTGACTATGGTGGGACAGATTGGACTATGGTGGGCCGCCACAGTCTAGATTATTAATGGGAAACACTGTTACGAGGATATCAATAGCAGTTCATGACCCTGATGGAGACATATCATATTAAAGGAAGGGTTTTTTGTCCGTTAGAAGCAGCTTTTGTGCATAAAAGTAAATGCAAAACTAATTTCTAGTGATAATTAACTTGGTTAAATGATGTAAAGTCCCGGAGCAGCACTGATCAGGAACAATGTGTCAAGTTCTCCAGTCGTGCCACCAGGAGCCAGAGATGTGCTGTGTGCTTTCATCTTTAATAAAGTCCATTTGTTACTCGACTTTCAAGTAAAATCTGACACTAAAAGTAACACCGAGCCAGCAGGAGCGTTCGCTTAGCTGCGTCTGTCTGTCCCTCCTCCCCACTGAGAGAGTGGGCTGGGAGCGAAACACAAGTGGGAGAGGAGATAAAGACGCAGAGGAACACAGAAAAATAGACAAAGAACTAAACACAGGGCCTGTGTGAGTCAGAGGGAAGAAAGAATGATTTGTTGTTACATTCAGTTAGCGGTCGATACACAGGACTACATGACTGTATACTGTAGACACACGCTTAAAGACCACCATCTCTCACAGATAACGCTTTATTTCTGCAAGGAACTTGCTGATGTTGACGGTTCTTTTAAACAGCAGCGCTCAACAATACAAGTTCCTGGGAGAAAATAAAATGCTGTGTTGGGAGAGTGAATGCCAGAACTACTGGGCAAGTAGCATTTGCCTTTTGTTAAATGTAATCATTTGCATGTGTTGTTATGGTTCTTCAGTCCTCCCTGAATGCATATCTGCAACAACCAAGGTTCACGTGAGTAGCAGCAAGTAAAGATTGATTTCGGACATTTGATAGATCTCTTACCCCCAACAATTGGGTTTGTTCTGACAAAACTAAATATTTAAAAGTGTCACTTTGACGACTTAGATGCCATTTTCGCCATTTTTTGACATTTCTAGACATTTCTAGACCAAACAATTAACTGATTAATCACGAAAGTAATCTGCAATTTTTCCGTAATGAAAACAATCAGACACTACACTGCATATATACATGCTGACATGCCTATTTAAACATCCCAATGTTAAGTTCTGCTGCTGTAAATAAAGGGGAACAGTAAGACTATATAATACGGAGAACTACAAACAAACTGGCTAAATTCCAGCTGAAACCCTACACAGACATTCTTCAAGTCAGACACAAAAATCAATAACCCCGCTTAGAAATCTCTGGATTCAATACAGTACATTCACTGTGCCAGGCAGGAAGGCAGGGCACCAGAATCAAACACATACTAGGTTATCAAATATGCAGTGTGTATACAGCAGGGGGCTGGGGGTGGAACAGTGTGGAGAGAGAGACGAGCAGTGATGAGAAGAAACCGAGACAGTCTGTCACTGTTTAAAGAAAGCATCATTTCTTAGTCGGCTGCAGTACAGCATGTTCTAATTATGTCACCTTTCATACGCCGATCACATGTTGATACCTTTAAACATACAGTTTCTCACCTACATTACAGCTGTACATCACTGTCATGTCCTGTATAGATATGTTTAGAAGGGCATTTATAGGCCGACCATCACAAAGGAAGGGAATGTTTTAGAGCAGCTCCAAAGGTGTAGTAAGGATTGAGGTCACTGACTGCCACCATCCTTTCACCAACATTAAAGAAGAAGAAGAATTACTATTTTTACTATTACTATTTCCACTTTGCTAACACAGCCAAACATCCAGCAAGTGCAATGAAACAAGACGTAGCAGGCCAGCTAATATTACTTAGCTGTTACTAATCCAAATGTAAGAAGGTCAGCTTGGCTTCGGCTCTGCAGCCTTTTATTCTGTGAAGCTTTCACCAACAACTGAAAGTCAGTTATACTGTTGTTTGGCGGCCTCATGGTTGTTAATCCTCTCCTTTTTTTTCTGTCCCCTCCTCTCTTCCTCTGCCATAATGTCTGTAGAGGCAGCTGAACTCTGTTTGGTTTATACAGGCCATATTTTCATGCTTTGTCTCATACAAACTAAACCAGGTTCTTTAAAAGTTTTTTCATTCTCCCTTGGAAATATTAATGTAGTTCTTTCTAATTTCTTACCTATCAAAAATCTTGATAGCCAATGCAGGGGCACTTGTTTGTTTATTTTTGCCGAAACAAACAGATTGGTCGATCGCGTGCTGCATGTGTCTAGTTCCACACCTCTGACTCACTGCCCACACCCCCAATTTGTGTAGTGAATCCAATACTGAAGGTCTGGTGTTGTGCTCATAGAAAGCTGTTTAGAAAAACACTCGACCAATCAGGGTTTTTAAGTGACTTCATCTTCTGACACTATATCCATAGAAAAATAGCAGAAAAGTGACTGTGCAAATTGTTGTGTTTTACTTTGTGACAGTTTGAGTGAAAGTATGTTTTTGATTCAATGCAAGAAGATTTTTACACCCATAATCCAAATGCATGTACATGAATACATTTGCCATCTATATTTTATCAGTGCTTTCATTTATAGAAGTGCAAGTACCGTCCTTCAGGATGTGGTTCCGCATGCAAGATGTAAAAGTTGCTCCAGGCAACACTTCTTCAAAACTTTCCCCTTGCTCTTTGCCTTAAGTTACTCCATAAACACATGTCCATTTACAGCCTGTCTGTATTCCGAGCCGCTGCACACACCAGCCAGTAGCAGCACAAGGAGTGTGTGTGTGTGTGTGTGTGTGTGGGCAGAACGATCGCACACTCTGTGGACCATGGTAATGGGTGGGAAATGTCAGTGCATCTGTCCGTGCCCTCTACCTATCCTTCCCTCCGGTGTCTTCCTTCCTCTTCCTCTCTTTTTTTTTGCTTCTCCGTCGGGCTTTTGGCAGCTGTTGGAGCTCTCACGCCTATAGATGAAATCACAGACCAGAGAGTGCAGTCCAAACTCACCGTCCTGTGACCTCTCATGTCATTCGTTTTTGTCTTATTTTGCTTCTTACATCTTAACATTTTTTATATATAAACATGCGCTCCTTTTGTATTGCATGTTGCATATATATTGTTTTGAGGTAGCTGTAGCAGCCATCTGTGAAGAATAATTGCTTTTATTTTGCTTTACCTGCCGCCCACACACTTCATCTGGTAGTGGGAGTAGGAAACTAACTATCACTCAATTATTTTGCATTGTTGTCTTGTATACAGCAGTCATGGAAAGCAGCAGCAGTGGATCCAGTGTGTCTCCTCAGTTAGTGCCTTTCTCTCCCACAGTTGCTCTGCAGCTCGAGGCCAATAACGAGCCTTTAACAAACTTCAGTGAGAGACAGTATCCAGTACTCCGAAGTCTGAGGAGTGACAACACGCAGATTTCTACAGAACAAGCAGAGACTCTTCATCTCTCTCTGTCTCTCACACATTTGCACAACAAACTGTGACAAGATACACGCAGAGCTAGTGCGCTGCTCCAAACTGACAGGCTCTGAGGCTCCCTGTGCAGGTTCGCTTTCTGTGACTCATTTGCTTGACACCATCTCTCTGCGCCATCCCTCCTTCCTGGAGCTACTTTGTCACTTCCTGACAACTTGAGAAAATCCAGAGCTGATTTTAGCATGTTACCACTGATAATCCTGTTAAAGAAAGCTGGAAGGCTGCTGCCTGAACATGAGGTAGTACAGTATGGACATTGATAAGACAGGCTTATGCCCAGAAGGTGACTGAATTATGGGTCAGATGAGAAAATCATCGCTGTCACTCTTTTGTCCTCCTTTTAGGCACTTTGACAAGGTGTTGAGTCTCGTTATTGGCCTAATAGAGGAGCTCAGTTCTTCTAGTTACTGTAAAATAATTGGAAACGCTTTGAATCAGTTCTTGATTTCAGATTTAACGGGTTTAATTTAAAGATATAATCCGTAACATTTCTGCATTAAAACTTAAAAATGACTAGACGTGTATTTACACTATCCTAGATATTTTCAGTAATGCTCAAATGCCACAAATTGGCTGCAAAGCATTAGCTAATGTAGCTGATGTGAAGTTAATAAATCAAGTCACATTACATAACGTTACTTGCAGCTGTGTCATTACATGTCCTGTTGTTGAAAGTTTTGTCTGGAAATTGTGTTTTATGCTTAGCCGTGTTCTTGTTTGCTGGCCTTAGGATAGTGGTTTTGTTCAAGAAAAAATTGGCATTGCAACAGAATTATATGCAATCAAATCGAAAAAAATCTGTGGCCTAGCTATTATGACATAGAGTTCAACAATGCAGGATATCATACGAATCGAATTGCGAGTTATACAAACCCATACAACTTTGGTACATAACTTTCCAGACACAAACACCAGTCTCCCAGTTTCCTTGTTGAAAGCTAGCGTTTGTATGAGCCACCCACACACGCCCTATAGGGTCATACGTGGCTTTCATACTACATCAGCAGAAAATTTTCTTCGGAAAGCTTTGAATTCCAGTGCATCACTTTCTGTAAGAAATCATATAGGAACCCATCTTGAGAGCAGCCTGTGCAAAGGGAAGAGTGGTGGGATTAGTGCAGAGACGTGTGATTGTGGTTTCATGAATAAGCCACAAAAAGAGCAGCTATGCAGCACAGATGGAGGTGCATATGGAAATGTAAGCCAGGAGTAGAAAGGAGGGGCCGTGGAGGGATGGAGGTTATCAAACTTAATCAAGATGAAGTAGTTGAGTCAGCAGAGGTTACACGCCAGGAGGGGAGCATCATCACTGGTGCTGTCAGTGGCTGGCACTTAAACACATTGCCAATTCACTATTCCCATTTCCTTTTCCATTTTCTGTCCTTGCTTTCCTGGGTTCCATCAATTCAGTATAATGGAGGGAAAATAAGAATAATTTCAATACAAGGAGAGAAGAAAAAAGGAGAGAAGTGACTGTTTTTGGCAGGTACTGTAGAGAGACCTGGCACCACACTGAAGTCCAACTAGCACAAAAACTGCCAGAAGGGCTGCATGGCTGATCCTGTGACGTGGCGCTGCCATCCCGATTTTTCAGCGCCAAGTGACGCTCACTGACGTCACAACGACCCCCTGGACCCACTTACCTCAAGCTCCTCAGACCCTCTCTGACATCTTAGTTTTCTGACAGTATGAAACTCTTTATATTCTGAGAGTTTGAAATAAAGGATATATTATAAAAAAAAAAAAATTGTTGTCACTCTGTAATTAACATTAACTGTCCACTTTTAACAGTAGAAATCCCATGTGGCAAATCCCATGTGTTAAGTGGTATTTGCAAATCCTCTTGTTCTCTGCATGGTCCAGTTGTCCTGTTGTGCCACTGCAATGAAACACCTGAGGCACATTGAGGGTGTCACAGCTGTGAAGCGTGAAGACTCATGACATGAATAGAAACACATGTCATTATATGTAATAAAGGCATAGTGTCAGACAAGTGGAAAATATAACATTTGTGCTTCTATTCCAAGGCTTGTTTGAAAATCCTCCATGTATTGCAAGGTTGAGAACTCTGGTGTTTTGGCTCCACAGTGCAAGAAAATAAAAATGTGAATATGTACAAACCTGACTGTTTTGGAGGCCAAGTGTAGTTAAACAACAGTATATTTCACATTCAGGAATCCAGCAGCTCAGCTGGATCCCTTTACAGATCTGTTTTATCTAAAGAAGCTACAATCAATATTTTTTCTCATAACAATGTGTCAAATGATAGGGCCTATAGTGATAAACCGAAAGTGAATTATGAGCCCTATCTGCAGCTCCCATCAGCTTTAAACCGTTTTACACTCATTTAGCTGCTTGGCCTGCAATTGTACACACTGCAATGCTCTCAAAGTGTTGTTTCTAGCAGGGAGCAGGTAGGTTTTTTTTGTGTGTGGAAAAAAAGTACCTGCTCAGCACCACCAAGTAGACAGACACAGTTATAGACTCACCAATGAACACTGTGCAGCATTTCTTCCTCAGGAGCTGGTAGAGACCAAAAACAGAGCTAAAAGAGAGTGACTGACTCCTCATCATGTGGCCAGAAATATGATGAAAATGAATGATAATGTTGCTCCGCAAGTAGAAAATGTGAAAATAAGCAACAGTTTGCATCATTTTAATTTGAATCAACATGTGGTGATGATGTGTCAGTGTTGCATTCACGTCTTGTTTCTGCTGCCCCTGAGTGGCCAATAAAAACGAATATTTCACACATGCGTAAATCACCCACCTGTTACCCTAACCCTTAACCTTCAGGCTTGACTGGTGTGCTTGACGAGACACTTCGAACTGCTCACTGGGAGCCAACAAATTCACCTGGAGTCCCATTATTCTGCAGTGTGCGCTAAATGAAGACTTTTCTGAAGCAATCGATAAAGCAGCGCAAACCAATTCTTATGTCCTTCCTACCTGTACATGGATATACCAATCAAATGTGTTTTTCCGTCTGTGCTGTTGATGGGCTTGAGGAGACTGAATGACTGTCTGTCTGTGAGCTGATTGTCTGTCTGATGAGGCTGACAGGTTTGTTGCAGGGTTGGTGCAGTGATTTGCTGCTTGGAGCCTGTAGATGCATTGTAACAGCTGCATCCAGCTTTGGTAAAGTGGAAATAGAACAAGGGCTTTTCGTTGGAATGAAAGAAGAGGCTTGCTCTCTTTGTACCTTGGTTGGTGATGTTAAAGGGTGCAGTAGTGCGTTTTTAATAGCAGCCTCTTTGCCTCTTCGGACGGAGAGACACGGATGATGTAACATGTATGTTTCCCCCAGAGCTTCAAAGCTTCTTGTTCTACTCAGGGTCGGATTAAACTGTCAGAGGTCCCCAGGGTAAAAATTAATCCCTTGTTTTCCCCACTCTCTTTGTATTGTGTGTAGTTTTTCCTACTAACTGGCCCCAGAAATGCTGTGTGGTAATTTGAACTATAAACTTCCTTCAGGAATATGCAACATGTAAGCTCTAATCTGAAATAATGAAGGTCCTGAAATTTGATTTTGACTTGGCACGACAGGACTTAATCATGTTGATATGGTGCGTAAGTGGTACATATCAGAGCAGCTCACTGACCCCGAACCCTCTAATCCGACTGTACGCACATCTTAACTTTTCCAGTTATGACGGCAGGGAATGATCTTGGACAAAAGTATCGGGTCCAGTTGGCAGCTTGTATTTCACAAATTTATTTTGCTTTACATTGAATGCATTCATGAGAATTAATCAAATTGCATCCATCGTCAGCAATCATCAAGAGGATGTGGCCTTACTGTGTTGCAGGAAGCAATTAATGTGTGTGTGTCTGTGTGTGTATATATGAGATTAACCTAAGCATCAACACTAGTTTAATGACTTCATCATTATTTGCTCTGACCTCATTAAAATGCCCAGTAACTTCATTAATGTGTGCGGCAAACCTCATTACATTTTGCCATGACCTCATCACAGTGCTGCAACAACCGCTGTGCTGTGTGACTATATAATCCAAAATAACACCAGCAAACTGGAGCTGAAGTTATTGTACCTGTTTGTCCACAGTTTGCTGCAGTTTTGCACCAGTTAAATATACATAAGAGGCGTTGAAGTAAACCACATGCACATGTGAACGACTGGGTCTGCTGCAGGATTATCTGGAAGCTTTAAAACCTAATTAATTATTGCACAATATCCTTAATGACCCAAGAGTGTGTGTGCTCTGGAAAAGGCTCTCCACAGCCCTGACTCCAAGAAAGAAGTGGTTTACTGATATGTGGCTTCAGTTAAATACATGCATTAGTGTTGCAAGTTAAGTGTTCACCTTCAGACTAATGAACAAATTGTTGCTGCAGCCATTAACTCTTCCAAATGACCCAAACATGTCACTCATTTGTCACTTTCATTTACACTTAAATAAAAATAAATACAGTTTTAACAGTTCATATAAAATGAGTAAATTAAGTATTTTATTACTTACAAAAATAGCATCCCCAGGTGGAATTTATGCAGGAAAATCTTAAGTGTTAATATTCATTGTATGAAGTGTTCTGACCTTATACCCAGTGTGGGTGTGCCTATATATATTGTACAGGGCTGATAAATGGGAATATTTGATGATTCACTAAATAAAATACCACTATAATATGGAGCCTTATGAAGGGTGTCAGACAAAACAAACACAAGAACACACACAGTATCTAGCATGAATAGTTTGATGTGAAAATTGTGCTAATGTGGTGAGAAGCAAGAACTCTGCAGCAAACTCACTTCTGATCTCTTGCATCAGTCTGTCTGAAGGGGCCAAATGTTTTAAATATTGTACTAGATGGACACTTTGAAATAGGAGACTTTGATTTCCAAAAGCAAGAAGTAAAAAATCTGAAAGAAGATTTCATTATTTTCAGTATTCAAGTTTAGCCTTTTTTGTCTGTGCATCATAAAGTGTAAACTTAACAGAAGTGAAAAGTTTTGCATTTTATCCAAATTGATATCAAATGCAGAAAACAGCTGTTATCACCTGAGAGAGATTTCCTCTGTTGTGTTTGTTCACGCCTTACCTTCTTCTCTGTGTGTGTGTGTGTGTGTGTGTGTGCATGCTCACTTGTGTGCGTGTGTGTGCAGTGTGTGTGAAGAGGTATAGGGACACACTGCTGTGCAATAAATTGCATACGTTTTAAAACACCTGCCAGATGATGCAGATGAAAACTGCTGGACGGAGACGGCCTCAGAGAAAGGCAGCCATCTGTTCCTGCCTCCTGACACTGATATAGTGTGTGTTTGCATATGTGTGTTTGTATAAGCTCTTTTATTCACTCATCTATCTTTGTGTGTTTCAGGCGAGGGACCTGGACTGATAACTTAGGAACATAGGCCAAGAATCGGACTGACGATGCTGTCGTCACTGTTCACTGCGCTGCGGACTTTCACTGAACTGTAAGAACTACACTTTTTATTATTTATTATTATTGGCATGTTGTAGATGTGCTGTATTACACTGTATTATCATTGTATTATGTGTCTTTGGTAAGAAATGGTTTCGAAAGAGCTAAAAAATGTGGAAACTAGTCATGTTTTTTCTGGCCTCTTGATGCAGTGTCCAGCAGGTCCTGTCACAGAGCTTTGTTTGAGAGCAACAACCACAATACAAGTACTTATTTGAGCCAACAACTTGTTTTGTTGCTGCTACCACTGGCAAATGTTCAGGCATATGTTCAGGAGTATGATCCATTCTCAAAAAAATCTCAAAAAAAGGTACCAATAAGTGAAAGTCATGCCCATAATAAACTCAAGGAGCCAATAAAAAACATGGCCCTCCTCAAAACAATCCATCAGGCCTACAACACTTAAGCAAACTGCATGTCAAAATGGTTTGTCATGGAACAAATCTTGATTTATTGACACTTTTTTGATAGCAGTTTTATTATCTGTATAATAAATAGTGCTGCCTTTTTCTTCAAGCTTTAATTCATGAGTTGTAGAACTTCTCCAAACATAACCTGGAACATCACTAAATCTAGTGAGTTGATTCTCTGGCATCCACATTCACAGAGTTTAAACTTGCTTTCCTGTACCACTATTTTGTAATACACTCTCCACAGGCTTCATTTATGCCTCATTTCCACTGCATGGTTTGACTCAACGTGACTCAACCCACTTTAAGTACCTGTTTCTGCTGGTGATAGTAGCCCCTCAGTGCAGGCAGGATTTTCAGCTGTTTGCTTTAGCGCCGCCGTGTGAAACTGTCCTGACATAATCTTCAGTGTGACAAACACAAAATCTTTTTGTCTGCTATGGAGGAACATCAGTATTTCCTCATTGTAGAGCATAGTGTTTGCCTCAGTTTTGCAGGCTGCCATTCTTTAAAAATCTGTATCAAGTGAGAACAAAATTGCGGCCGTTATGATGGTAGCTAGTTTTTGTTGGATGTCCGGGTTGTATTAGTGACGATTCTGACCGGTCAGTGGTCTGCAGTGTTTTAACTGAAGCTTTTAATATCGGCTCAGCTCCCTTGAAACCAAAGTATTAGGTCGAGTTGCGTACCATAAGTTTCAGTTTATAAAAATAGCCATCCCTCGCATCACTTAATCATTTTCCCTCGTCCACCACAGGGGGGCACACTTTATTGCTCCACCTCGTGGCATCTGTCTGCAGTCTCAGGGTGATCATGACACTTAATTGCAGCAATTTATCATCGGATCCCGAGCCAGTGTCCCGAGGGGACTCAGGTTAGAGAGAGAGAGAGGAAAATGAAAAGCCAAACACTTGTGCATGCACTGGGACTGCTGAGGCAGAGAGTTGGTCATAAAGCACTAATGGATGTCAGGCTGCTGAGAGAGCACAGACCTCAGAAAGACACCTCATCATCAGCAACAGCACCGATGTCTCAGCAGCACGGCCTGTACTGTATAACAGGTGCCACAACCTCGGAGTAAGACAGGAAAAAAAATGCGACGGATGGTGGAAAGAGGAGTGTTGTGTGTTTTAATATTAGGGGGTAGCAAGAAGGGAGTGAAGGGATGTGTTGTTGTTGGGGATTTAACATTGGCTGTAGCTAAGGTTGACATTGTGTACTGTGGGTTGTGCTGGGAGATTTGTTTTATCTCGGGGGAAATGGCAATGTTAATTTCCCCCCCCAGCTTCTTGTGTTATTCATGAGGGCCAGCAGTCAGAAAGCAAAACCCAGAAAAAGACTCTGATACATGCAAGCAAAAGTAAGGAGGAGGGCAACAAGGAACAGCAGCATCATTCAGATATGCAGATCGAGCTTCAGGGGAGCGATTTGAAGGACAGGGGTGATAAATGATGAAGGGCATCGGAAACACCTGCTTCAGATTGTGTCTGAATCAGCTGGGACAGACTGAAGTAGGGCAGAAGATTATTGTAGGTCAAAATGTACTTTGGGAGGAGAACAACTTGGATGTGCACAGGTGCTGTAATGTGGTTTATTTGTCATCAGCGGACTCTGTGTGTGGACAAGTGTTGGTATTATGGCTGTAGTCATCTGCATTGACTGTAAGGAAATCCGTCCTCATAAATTATGGAGCAAACGTAAGTCTGCCTGTAGTAACACATCCTGAATGCTGATAAACAGTAATATATACACATGTTTGGAAAACATCCTGCAAGCAAACCCCAGAAAATGGTTTAAACACAACTACTACACACATACGCGCTGAGTCGAACTCAGGGATTAACGTTGACATGCTCAAAATAATATCATAATATGACAATGTTGCATATGTTTAATATTTACCACTTTCAAAATTGTAGTTTAGCCTGTAAGCATGCTCATTTGGTTGAGGGTGATGAGTAAGGAGGGAGAAATACTTGCTGTTATCTATTGTTTGCATGCTCATGATGGGCGCCTGTGTCTGTTTGGAGCGTTGGTTGTGCACATTGCCAGAAATTAATGATATGCCTCCATAAGATGCAATACACACACAAACGGTAGGGGCATGCTTCATTTGAGGGGCTAACATTTAATCTATGATCGCCCTGCTGACATTTTGCTGCAAAATTAACAATGAAGTTACCTGGGTTGCCATGTTTGTTATTTACATCCTGCAAATTCGGTGTTTCCATGCTGTCTGACTTCTCTGGTGGGCCTCTAGTAAAATGCACATGCAATAATGTGAACAAGTATGTGGACAATTCTATTCATAACACAGCTGGTTTTGTATGCAAGTATGCAGAGGACACATTTTAATGTGTCTGATGATAGATGAAAAACTTAGGGATAAGCAACATTATAACAACACAGGAATCAACAGTTGTAGAGATGGATTGTACTAAAGTGGCAGACAGCCTCCCATGGAGCACTGCAGCTAACATGGCTAAAAACACACAACACATTCTGATACAGTACCAAGATATTTCAGACATCCACAGTGCCAATGCATTTAATTTCACTGCTTATGATTAATAACCTGACACCCATCCCCCAGCCTCCACCGCCCCATTGTGTTATGTTTGCTGACTAACCGCACACTGACCCTCGCCTCCCATGAGTCCATCTTTTATAGCGTGTAAAAGTCTAACCTGTGGACCTGCCTGTTAGACAACACAAATATGAGCTGGCTGATGTAATTCCACCAGCTAGACCGAAGTCAGCAATCTTTTTGTATGTGCAGCTTGAAATCCTGAGTCAAGCATTTGGCACACAATGTTTGAGCGTATTCTCAGTAATATACACAGTCTAACCTCAAAGTTGAACAGAAATTTGGTTGTACTCAGCAGTGATACGGCATGACACTCCAGCTCGGTGCTCCGTCAGCTGCCAGCGTCGAGGGCAGTGTCCTCGCTTCAGCTTGTCGGAAACACGAAAACCGTCTCAAATCAAGAGCTCTTCATGCAAGTATGGTAAGCAGGTTGTAGTTGTTGCTTGGTGTGCAGGTGTCTGGAGCTGCAAGCATGTAATCAGTGCTCAGGGTGTTATGTCTGAAGTGACTAATCAGAGGGAGGATGGGGCTTCGAACAGCAGGTGTAAATCAGCAGTGATTATCTCTCTGTCTCTTTTCTCCTCTATTTCCTCCTTTTTCTGTTCCCCTCTTGGTATGAATGAGCTCCCATTGAGCAGAACAATGCTAATGGGCCGGTGCCTTCCAACCATACTGTCCTTGATGGGCTGCGGCATTAAGAGGCTTCTTTGCTCTTAGCGTCTTATGTACTTCCTTTTTCCTCATAATAATGGATTCATTATGGAGTGAAATCTGAGATATTTAGCAGTATAGCAGGGTTAAAGTGTCAAACAAAAGGATTTAAGCAAGACGGCTGAAGAGGTTCTCTCTTCTTTTACCTCTCGGTTAGACAGACTTTTTCTGCATTCATGTCTAAGCTCTGCTGTGAAATGTTTTCCTCTGAAAAGGAGAGAAAAACATAGATTTTTCAGCAAAGGGACAAAAAGAGTGACTTTGACTTTTCAAGCCGATGGTGGGAGGTGAGAAAGGCTCAGTTATGAGTGTGGTGCCAACATCACACCTCTCAGTTTTTCCACCAGGGTCAAAGAAAGTGTTTGGAAACTGGAGCGGCAGATCAGATGCACTGTGTGGGATTTGTTTGTCCGCAGAAAAGCTGTGATACAGTGTCTTGCAGGGCAACAATCAAGAATTGACTTTCCACAGGAGATGGTGAGGGGAGTACTGTGGATTGTATTACATTTACTATCACCAGGGGGCTTGCCAGGCCTGTGGAGAGGCTGTTGCTCGTACAGTCTTCCCTCACCTGTAACAAACCGCCAGTTTGGGCACCTGCTAGAGAGCAGCAATGCTCCCCAGGGTGAGATTGTAGTGCAAGAGGATGGAGAGCAGCATCCGGTCCAATGGAGGAGAACCAGGACAGGCAACCAGTCTCATTGGCACAGAAACTTGTGGAAACAGGTCTGCACATTACTTTATTAAAGGTACAACTAGCACAGGCAGTGGTGATTTGTTACGTTACGCTCACCCCATGAACGCCTCCCACCCGCCCCCCGAGGAAAAACTGACAGGAGGGCAGGACTGAGAGAAAAAGACACAATTCTGTTTGCTTTTTCAGCACCAAGGACAGCACCATTGATTTATCACTACACAGCACAGTGAGGCTACTGATAATTCAGAGCCGTAGCGGGGGCCTTAGATTGTAACTTGCAAAAATCAAATCTTATTCAGCATTCATAAACAATCCCTCTGCTACAAGGCAGAAGGTGCAACATGATCGTTTTTCTAACCGGGTTAGGGGTATGGTTTTGTTCAGATTTAGGTCATGGAAAACGCATAACAACAAGCATAGATGGGGCCACCTAACCCAAGAAAAACACTCTGCTTCTGAAATGCTTCGTGGAGGACAGAACAAAACCCATCCTGAATGCAGCGAAGATTTTATTTTACAAATAAGAATTGTTTTAATAATGTGGACGCTGATATGTGGCACTTTGTGGTGCTGCTAGAGGAAAACCAATGGGATTACCAAAGTCATTGCAGATGCATCATCTAGGAAACATGACTATTACAAATAGTGATCTGAAGTACTTGTACAGTATCAGATATCAACCCACATCACATTAGCATATGAAGGACTGTGTGCTGAGCAGCAGGGCAGGCCGGGTTTGCCACATGGAAGAGCAGAGATAATGAGAAGCAGGAGGGTTATTACAGTGTCTTTTTCACACTGGGTTGCTAAGAAATGTGTGTTTGGGATGAATGGGGTGCTGTGTTGTGAGAAGAGCTTGGGACAATGCCCTTTCATAGATTGTTGGGCGTTATTGTTTGTTTCTCTCGCAGTGTAGTAAGTCCATTGAGTGATTATACACTGAAGTTTCATTCGTCCTCTGTTACTTCCCTCTCTCCCGTTCCACATCCTTTCCTCTCACTCACCTGTCGCTCTGTCTGTTTGTCTTTGATTGTAACGTCTCCGTGGTAATCTGCATGTTGGGCCCTGCTGGTGATACAGTATTGCTGAGAGAGCAGGGAGGGACATATGCACTTGTATGCACAGATAGGAGCATATTGCTCATACTGTACTGTACTTTCATGCATAAGCAACACAAAAGAAAGACCACACACAATGACACACAGACCAGAATGCCTCAACAGATGCTGTGTGGTTGTAGGGATCACGGGGACACTGTTGTATCTGTACAGAAGGAGACAACGTTGTGGTTGTTGACAGTAGGACGCCTGATTAAATCTGGCTTGAGCCATCTGTCCCAGCGTCTCTGTGCACACAGAGTGGCTCTGAGGCCGCTCTGCACACAGTAATGAAGTCATTCGTGTTTGTACAAGTTTTAGAGCACTCTGAAATATGCAATATTAACAAAGCCAGTGAATTGTTTCAAGGTTTTAGTTTAATCAAACAAACAAAGCAGCTTCACTTCAGCTGAAGAGTTACATTAGAAGTGTGAGAGTGGGAACAATCATTTCATCTAAAAGCCTTTATAAACCATATGTGGGGGTTTTTTTGTGCCATAAATTCGATCATCAAAATATTGTTTGTTATTCATCAGTCCTTTCACACAAAATGTTAATATTACATGGCACATACTGAGGGTGAGGTTTGTTTTTAATTATTTTTTTTTACAGGCATTAACCAATCATGTTGTATTTAGGATTTTAAAACAAACATGGAGACTGTGTAGCCAAAAACAAGAGGGCAAACTTTCTGTTCTTTCCTTTCACAATAAAAGCCCAAGACATATAAATTGCACAACTCTTTATCACAGGGACTCTTATTCACTCAGAGCATTTTGCCAAAAGGAAGCTCAATAAAATAGCTTACAGTAGCTTAAGCTTTACGACAACATAGACTGCCAGAAGCTTCTCTGGGTCTACAGGTCCGACCTGGTGAATCGATTCAAACTTCTTATTAAAGAGTAGTGCAACTGTCACACATTTCCATCACTGCTGGTATGAATAGTTCTGATGCAAAATATTTGCCTACAAATATTTGAATTTTATGTTGATTCAGCAAACCCCTGGTGTGTAAAGGCCTCAGGAAGAAAGGCAATAAGTGTACTGCCCAAAATGTTAAACTATTCCCATAACAGTCCTGACACCAAATTATAGCCTTAATTCATTAATTTAATCATTAACACCTGTGTTTTTTCCTACTGTGGCGTGCCATTATGAGTGAAAAGGCCTCTGATGGTAATTAATTAGACATGAAGAGTGTGGCCCTGTGTGACGAGAGGATCAGAATAACGGTCGTCCCACCTGAATTCATAATAAAAACTGCAAAAAACGGTCATAACAACGCCACAAGGCAGAAAAAAGGAAGAGTGCAGTGAAGGTCTCAAAGCCAATTTAGTTAAACTGCTGCTCAGAAAGTGCCAGCTCAGTGCACCAGTTGACTGAGACAAACTGTGAGCTTACAGCCAACTCCCACAGCCGTCTCATTCATGACCTTTCAAATGATTGCTGATTAGGAGCACTCAATCGCCTCCAGCGAGGAGAAAGAGGAAGCAGGGAGAGCAGAGGAGAGGTGGAGGAGGGCTATCCTGTCTCAACAACAGTGTGTACAGTGAGTATTTTCACTCAGTGTTTGCAGTCTTTCCGCTGGGCTGAACACACACACTCTGCTGATAGAAAAGCATCAGTCACTCAGTTAAGCTGTTTTTTCAGCAAACACTGACTGTTTTGCTGTCAGGAGTTTTCTCACTGCTGTATGAGAAAAAATGACCGTCTGAAATAGTTTCAGTTTCATCGCTATAGGTCTTCAGAGTGGACAAGGCTAATAAACCAGGCCTGGGTAATGACCTGCATATACATATACTGATATTATGCATTCTGCCCTGTAGGTTCACCTATAAAATGCTCTTTTCTTTAGCTCAGATTCCAAATAAAAAAAGATTTTAATAAAAACACAATGCATCAAATTCAGAATGAGTAGATATGAGCAGATATCATCAGTGTGAACATATTGCACCTTCACACAATTTATTTTAAAATGCTAATTAAAAATGTGGTAGAATAACTTTTTCTCAGACGTATTTGCTTGCTGCTATATGTTAAGCTGTAGAACATGTGTTGAAGTCCAATCTGATCGTATATCTAAAATCCTGAGTGTGTTCTAGTCCCTGTCAAGCTTTGGTCCACCTGAATAATTCATGGTTTCACTCCCATCTCCTCACATGGGTGGTCCTCTGGTTGCGTAATGTATTTAGCATCTATTTATATTTGGAAGTTGTGTGATAATTGGTGGTAAAATGTTGCATGGATTTTTATTCTTTTATTTAAGGTTTGAAGTTGTTTTAATCTTATAGTGTGTTCACACCAAACATGAAGTGTATTTTTTGCACAGTGTTATTGGAGAAAAAAATCAATGCAAAGATGCAAATAGATGCAGGATTTGAATATTCATTTGACACTGTGTTGCAAACATGAGATTCCTCTGCACAGGCTTGCTATAACTTTAAAAGTGATTGTCGCCTGGCAGTCAGACCTGACAAAACATGAACTCAGTTTTTACAAACCAGCATCAAGATGAAAAATCTGTTTATTTTGGGTTCATGCTTCTGTGGTAGCAGCAGTCAGAAACTCACCGAGCTGTGTGCGCCTCTGGAGGATTTTATGAACCCAGACGCAACAGTGTTTGGTATGTCGATTTATTTGGGACTTCCACAAAGTACAAAGCAGTAGTCGTGGCTATTTTTGCCACAGCTGATGATGGAAAGAAATGGTGCAAAGAAACATTGTCTGTTTCGATAGCGTGTGTCTTTCATGACTACTTCGACCAAAGACAGAAGATCCCAATATGGTCCTGTGGTCAAACCTGCACGAGTAACGAAAGGTGGAAATTACTTTTGTGCCAACAACTAATGAAAAATTCAGTAAAAAGTTGAAATTCACAAAACATTGACCCATGTGTGTAACTGTATCTATGCTTTTGAGGGTACAAATCTGTTTCAAGGCTCATAAATAAGGACAAACAAATGAATAACATAAAAATAGTCCCAGGTCTGATGTAGCTATTTCATCCTCCTCTGCTCAAGGCGGCTGTTTAAGACACACAAGACTTGACACATCATGCGTAGCCTTTGTGTGGGAGCATAAAACAGCTGATATTTACCATGTTTTGAATCTTGCCGGATGACTTACTCCTTTCCCATGTGATAACCGTATAAACAACAGCAGAGAAGAATGTTATCATAATACAAAGAAAAGGTCTCCAAGGTTTACCCTCATCCCACTTTTGTGGCAGCGATGAAGAATTTTGTATACCCAAGAAGTGTTTACTGAAACATGAAAGCACATTACCAGGCGGCATCAGATGGGAACATTTAGTAAAAAAAAAGAACGGGTAAAAACAAATGGAGCTGAGAAAAGAGGGTGGATGTGTGATGAAGCAGAGAGGAGGGGGGCAGAAAGAGAGAATGAGTCAGCAGCGGTAGCTTTCGCGCGCTCTCTCTCCAAGGACAGATGTTTGCCTAAGATTAATATTCCCACTCAGAGTTTATTCGTCTGCGTTATCCCCACCCTCACCAGGTGATTTCACGCCTCCTGAGCAGCCAGAAAGGACTTCTTTTTTTTTTTTTTACTGCTGCTGCCATGTCCAGCCTGTCACAGATTTTGATAAATGATACTGATAAGCCAGGCTTGTGGGACGCAGTGTAAGGCAGGGCTAAATTTAGCCCGCCAAATAGCGAACATTGATCACACTGTTTACACCCGCGCCATTCATAGCTTTTCCATTTCTTCATGAATTTTTAAACCGTGGAAATCTTTACCATTAACGTCTCTTGCAGACCGGTCATAATTCACTCACAGCCAGCTGTTCTGTGCTATAAGCAGCAGTCGGTACAGCTGCACCCGTTCACTGTGGTCTTAAGTGATCACAGATTTGATAGGTGCCTCTGAATTATGAATCAAGTTTCCACTGACGTCTGAAGGTGGAGTCCTGTGTCCTTCTTCTCAGTCCACATGTAACTGAGCGGCTTTTAGAAATAAGGTACAGCTCAATGATATTGATCTGCCAGAGGTCTTTCTGTAGCCCAAAAATGGTTGATCGTATTTCACTTTGCAAACCTACATTACTCTTTGTATACGTCAAAGTGCATGTGGAAAAGTAAGACAGAGTGATCACAGTTTAATGTTCAGTCATTGTCCTTCGAAGCTGGACCATAAAATCCTCCGACACAAACCTTCGTCAGATAATTATCTTGTAAATTCAGATCCCGTTCCTGCTCTCACCTTCACCCCGACCCCACGTCACCCACAAATCCTTTTGTCCTGTGACATCTGATGCGTCATTTAATTCCCTTCCAATTAGCCCCTCTAACAAAGCTGAAAAGGTTTTGTTGTCGGTGACTCTTTCCCAGCAGGGTGTGTGGAACTGTTACAAATGCATGTGGCTGAGAGGTGATGTTGTTTTTCCTAAGTAACAGGTGATTCAGGTCTTGGATATTTGCCATCAGCCATTTTTGTTTTGACATTTTCAGGTCGTAATGTCTTTTATCTGGGACTTCCAAGTTGGCTCTAAACAGTATTGGATCCTGGTGCTATTTTTATTTAGTGCTTTGCAGTCTACAGAAATTGAACTGAAATTTAACATCAGTGCCAAGGACATCGGCATCAATCAGAGGCACATTTTATTTTCGTATATTGTATTTGGATGATTTTGCACAGAGACACAGTGAGTATTAGGAGACATTAAAAAAGATTTCTAGCCATAAAAATGCCTTGAGTTTAATTAACACTGATCTGCTCCATGTCTATATAATAGATAAGACGTAGATATAAACAAGATGTTTAAGCCATGCAGCAGCTTTGGTAAGGCTATCCCAACAACATAGTCAACGCAGAAGTGCTTTAAACCTGCATTCTTTCTAATGGCCAGCAGGGGGCGACTCCACTGGTTGCAAAAATAAGTTTTATTGTATGACAATCCAGGGAAAATCATCCCACCTGATTTATTACTTCAGTTTCATTTTCATTTTTTCCTTATGAGTTTTTGGTCTCAATCTCTACTTTCAAGACTGTATACTGTTCATTTGTAAACAATGCTCCCATTTAGAGTAAAATAGACAGTCCAGCAAGGTGGGCTTCTGCATGATTTGCTTACAATTTCGCACTTTGGGTTTTCGTCGGAGAACTTTGAACAGTTCACAGTGCGTTTTCAGTTTATCAAAGTTAAATGTAACATTTTGGTTGCCTAAAAATTTTGAATTATGAAAGCACCTTTCTAACTTTGCTAGGTCCTCCCGGCTGCCATATCCATTCTGCACATGTTCCAAAAAACTAAGATAGCACAGAACAAAAGTCAAGGCTTTTATTTGTAGTGAACAAACAAATGGGTGAAGTCTGTGACTGCTTTGAGTCGTCTTAAGAAAAGTATTTCTCAACATGAGAGCACCTGTATCATGATAGAGCTTTTGTTTCCCGTACTGTTAGCTCAGAGAGATCCAGTACTCCACAGTAATTATCTCCATCAGTGCCACATTTCCCTCATGTTTACTGCCGTTTACAGTTCCTTAATTAGACAAACGCTGCCTTCTTTTACTGAGCTTATTAAACACCACCGCAGACGGCATAGTTAACCTTTCAAAGAGAGCCCTTTGTCTCTCAATAATCCTTAGCGCTGTTCTGGTGCATATTGCTTCATAATTATGGCACGGCCTTGACCTTCACTGAGTCCATTGCCAGTAAAAAGCAATAATTGAATTGTGGTAGTAAAAGCACCTGGAAGTCCATTTGTTCCTCGTGTTAATTGTGAATGTAAATGAAGTTCTCTCTTGATGTTGGCAGTGTTTCCTCTCTCTGATTGTATCCACACACATGCCTTTCAGCAAAGTCAAGTCAATAATGACCAGACAGGTTTGCACTGACAGTGGCGACCTCATGCTGACTTGTCACTTGTCACTGCTCAGTTTTTGAGTCAAAGACGTGTTAATTCAACTCCATGTCCGTTTTCTTTTTGTCAGATGTTTAATTAGGTGGATAAAACACCAGAAACAACTTGTTTTATAAAGTCAATATTTTTACATTACTTTTGCATTGGATGTCGTTTAATTTTATTTAAGTATTTGGCATCAACGTTGTTTAGGCGGCGTGATGTTAAAAGGGTCAACAGCATCCCGACAGTATTTACATCACTTGGACTGGTCTGATCCTTGGGAAAATAGTCGATCATTTTCATATGTCAAGGATGTAATTCTCACGGTGGTATACAAAAATAGTTTGACCATGTGGTTATTTCATATAGACTATTTATTTTTGAATGACCAGGATACTTATCATGATATTGGCCAGATTTTGGCCATGTTGTATAATCCCAAACCCCCCTACAATCCCGCCACTGGATCATTTACTTCCCATTCCATGACTGGCGGAGGATATTTAAGGCCAAATTGGGCCAGCATTTTCAACTGATATGTTTGAAACAAGTGTGTTTATTCTCTGTGTGTGCTCATCTTTGGCTGCATCTGTTTTTCTACCCACAAGATTAAAGGGTCCGAACAACAAGTCAGGAGGCCATTTCTCCGCCGCGCGGGGAAGATTAGAGTGGACAGACGCTAATCAACTGCCAAGGGAGCGCAAAGTGATGGACAGAGAGAATGAAAGAGATTTATTATACATTCAGAGTAGGCGAAGGAAGGAAGAGTGGGACCAGGGCAAAGAGAAAGAGGGAGGGATATCCAGATAGAGAGGGAGAGATTATACTGAGTCTTCAGGAAATCAATTCAACCTGCTGCTCAGGTTTTCAATGAGCTCTGCAGCTTAGTGATCTGACAGTGAAGTCTCGACTCAGACGACAATGATGTTGCTGTTAAATACTTGATATAAAACCACAAGGAGACATTGTGTCGTCTTTTTCAGCTTCTGTACATCGCACTAAGGCTAGGTCAAGGTCACCTGGAGGAGTGTTTCTCCATTAACTGATATTCTCATCAGCATTAAGTACAACTTATTACGTTATTACCCAGCAGGCTTGTCACCGACTTGGCTCGTACAAGGCCACTGGCTGTGTCCGGTCCAGACCTGCAGGCATCGTCCCAGCAGCAGACCGGAACCACAATCTGTCACTGCCACCAGCTCCTACTGTAGTACAGTCTCTCCTCGCCCTCCTCCATCTCTCGCCTGCCTTCATCCATCCCTCCTCTTCACCAGCTGCACAGTCCTTCCCCTTTAACCCTCCATCCATCCTGATCCTCTTAATACTATGTGCTGTACACTCCACCATCCACCTTTTCAGCAGTGAGCTTAAGATTTACATTAGAATTGTGACAATTCTCACAAGGTAAAGGAAGTTTAAGTAGCAGTATTACAAAAGATGAAGGAAAAGAGTAAAAAAAAAAAGCATAATTTTTAGAGAGCAAATCCAACGGCAGAAAAGGACATATGGTATGTTAGCACGACATATTTCATAAAATTAGATTTTTTATTCAATAACCCTCCCCCCTCTGCTTTATTGCATCATAATATGATATCAAAATGCCACAGCAGATGGAAAACGGTGATACTGTGCCTAGAAAAGCATTCATGACCCATTAAACCTAGTATTAGTGTGTGATTGTTGCAGTGTGTCAGCTTTCAGCTCTATTAACATGTATGTTTATAATGTCAGGTCTGAATTGGTTATAGAGATGAATGCCTTAAAGCAGAAAGTCTGCCGAGGTGATGACATTTGATTCAATTTAGGGGCTTTTGATCGATATGAGAGAATAACATATTTAAGTAAATCAGTTTAATTTATATAAAATTATAAAAAGCAACTAAAACATGGACACACAAAACAGTCAGCAGAAATATCTCTGGAGACATTTATTATGCTGTTTGAGTCGTAGAAAAGTTTTTCTTTCAGTACACAGGCAGCAGTTCCTCTTTTTTTTTTTGTTATTCTGAAAGAGAACCAACGCTTTAATAATTAATGATGTCACTATGAAGCAAAACCAACGACTCTGTCCATCATTACCCTTTTTATGCAAATATAATGATCAGGTCCTGTAATCATGCGTTTCCATTATAATGAGAGCACAGGTTGACAAGAGGATCGATGGAAAGGTCAACAAAAATAAATTTGGAAAAGCTGAGGTGAGTGGGGGCTGTGATTACTCTGATTAACAAGGCCATTAACTGTAATTGCTTCCAAGAACTGGCTGTCTGCTTTTCACAGCTGCCTCGCATTGTTCAGTTGTCATGTCTTGAGTTTGAGTCCAGACTATAGCTGGAATGCATCTTTGGATGGTTTTCCAACCATCCACGTCCTTGTTATTCAAGCATCCATCAGCCCAGAACTGCATCATGATGTGGTAGCTAACAGGGAGAAGCTATGCAGCAAACAGTTGCTTGTTTACACGGCAGTAACGGAGCAACATTATCATTCATCTGGAGTCGTGTTTCTGTCCACCGGATGAATATAAATCCAACATTCACTCTCTTTTAGCTCCATTTTTGGTCTCTACCAACTAATGAGGGAAATGTTTGTTTCTTCAGCTGCTAAATGTCCAGTTGATAGCTTGTTCTGCTGTTTGGTGCTGAGCAGGTAGTGTGCAGAGTTTTTAGAGCTTTTTCATAAAGAAAAGCTGCCTGCTGCAACCATTGTTTTCACTAGTATTACTGTGGAACCTCTAAGCTTTATCTTTCATCTGTTCCAATCTGCCATCTCCTGATTTTGTCAAGTAAAAATTGTCATATTTCGCCAAACACAGAGGTCATGTGATAATATTTGAACCAACTTGGCAACATTGCAGTAACTAGAAGGCTACCACTCTGGTCAACACAGGAGGAACATAATATCCTGCTTATTTGTGAATTCTTTACATTTTAATCGACCTCAACATATAAGGCTCACTGGACCTCCAAGTTGCCGACAGAAACCTCTTTTTCCAGGCAGCGGTAGCGTGCAGAGCTTCAGGGAGCTGCAGATGAGAGCAGGCAGGTGTCAGATCTGTGCAGAGCACCGGAACAAAACACCAACACAGGCCTAATGTCAGTAAAGACACATACACACTCCCCTGGTAACACCATGAAGTCCTGTGCAAATCAGACTTTGGTTAATTTGGGAGGACCAAAAAGTATTTAACATTTTTTTAATGACATGATTTGATTTCAAAGTCCCCCCACCTCCGCCCCAAAAAGTAGTATAGCTTTAAGTGCTCACTTAACAAAGTGTGCTTTTACTTATATTACTTAAACATTTAGAGCTACTTGTTTCTCAAAAATGTGTCTAAAATATATTTTTATGCAAATTCTTTTTAAAAATGGGTGTGTTGCTCCATCGTCTCTGCTCAGGTTCTGACTGAGGCAAATTGTGGCTTAACTTCAAGCCAGTTGATGCTTCACTTAATGCCAGCCAGAAGACAGGATTGTCTTCCTCATCCTACAGTCTAATCGTTTTACCCTCATGCACACAACTTTAAGGCTGCAGTAACTTATGAATATGCACATTTGGCCTTCGTTGGGCTTGTTTCAGAATTTGTTGGTGGAGTTTGGAGAATCATCTCAACTACAGTTCAATTCAGTTTTATTTATTTAGCACCATTTCACAACAAACGTTATCTCAAGGCACTTTTCATGCAGAACCTTACTCTTTAAAATAGGTATTTACAGAGAGAAACCCAACAGATCCACCATGAGCAAGCATGAAGCGACAGTGGCCAGGAAAAACTTCAGATATTTCTATAAATATGTATATGAATTTAACTTCTAGTAAATCAATTGTTTTTGTTATGTTTCTACTCTAAAAGAGAGTTTATTGATAAAATGTCATGACTACTCAACAACGTGTAAAAATGTGAGCCAGCTCTTGTTATTTTTTCTTGGACTTTTACGATATCTTGTGAACTAGACATCAAAGTAGAGTTACAAGAAGTCTAGACATGAACAGCAGGTAGAATTACACGCTCCCCGACTTCCAAGCTTCCCAACTTATTTTCCTTTTGATAAAACCTGTGTATTTATTTACTGACTGCACCCTCACCGTGAACTCACAGGCCCCTCCAGCTGCACGGTTCAACCTTTTGCACTCGCGATGTTCTATAATTATCTTCAACGTCACAATCGTTCAGATTCATCATCACATCTTCTCCTCTCCCCCGCTTTCTGCTTCTCACGTGCTGGGTTTTTGTTTTGTAGTCGTTCACTAAATTAAAAATAGCTCTGGATTTTGACAGTGAGAGAGTCTGTGCTGCAGTTGATTCCCTCTCCATTTGGCATTTTTCTCCCGGCTCCCTCAGATGTCTCCTCTCTGCTGATGAGAGCAGTCTGCGCTTTCATCTCCACTTTACTTGTCCTTCCATCTTTTATTTTAAGAACGTGTGCAATGGATTAGTTCCCCCCTCCCCCTGAAAAGCCTTTGGATTAAGATGTGTGGAGGGCAACAGAGAGGATGATGAAAAAGAAGAAGAAAGAGAATAGAAGAAAGAGAAAAAGGAGGACAGGATAAGGAGAAGAAAGTAAGAGGAAGTGGTGTGAAGAGCGAAAGTGGGGAAGGACTGGAGGGGTCGAAGGAGGATAAGAGCATCATGTTTTGTGTGTGGGTGTGTGTAGTTTGACTCCTGTCAGTGTTTGGTATCTGTGCAGCTTCATGTGCAACAGTTTTTGTTGTATGTCTCCTTGGTAAGCTGTTACTGGTTGTTTATTATCTGTCCGTCAGCTCCTTTAAAAAGCCCCAAAAACTGACTTGCTGTTGCTATGCGACTGTTTACAACTGTTTCGAACCAGTTTGAAGCCCTGCGATCTTTTTTGCTGGAGCGCATGCTGTGCCTGAATGCTAAATGTGTGAATGCCACGCAGAGCTGTCAGGGGACTTTTCCTTTCTGTAAGAAGCAAAGGCTACGAGAAGTTGCAAGTAAGGCAGGAACTCCTCTGTGAGCTGTCTATCGGTCTGTTGATCTGTCACTCCCAGTTGTTATTGGTAACGTCACATAGTGACCCCATTTACACCTGGAATTAAAATGCGATCCGTATCTGGAAACACTCGACGACGAGAGCTGTAAAGCCAGAGATTGAACAAATGAGGACAGCGGAGCACATGTTAAGACAATCTCTCCTCGAAGGACTTCAAGACTTTGCTTTTGGCTGCACACACTAAAAGTTGTTGTGTAAAGAATGACAAGAGAGCACTTAGAAAGCTTCCAAACCTGCTTCATTTCACAGCTCAGCAGACCAGGCCACTTTCTGCAGGAATTAGTCTGACTCTTATTCCACCACCAGAATGGGTGCTTCAGGTGCTGTTAGATGATTAAACAAGCACTTGGTTACCACTGAAGTGAGTCTGTGTTTATTCTGGAAACACGTGCTAAATTCAGTACATTCAACAGGGAATAAAAGCTGTGAAGTGTGAGACACAAAGTCGGCAAACTTCTTGTGAGTTCAGCTTTTGCGATGACATTAAATAAATCAATATAGTCAGATACTGTGTGCTGTCCAGTAAGTTCTACTTTAGGTAACAGCTGGTATTTGGAATCAATGAACAGTTAAAGCTGGGGTAGGCAGTTTTTTTGTCATTGTCTCTTTAAAATGCTTTGCCAATATTGACACATTTTAATTGTATTTATTATCAAACTCTTTTTAATAAATACATCATCCTTTGTTGGAAGTTGCTCTGCAGTGTTTTTAGTTGTTGCCGTTGATGGAATAGCAACTTTTCTGCAGGCGTCACCCAGACCGTTCTCATTCCCAAGTCGTCAAATACTGACGCGTTTTCACAGCCCAGGATTTTGCATACCGACACACAAGACATCCTTTAGAGTATGCATGATATGCACCGATAAATAGATAATTAGCTATGAAAATAATAATTCTACATTCTAAATGGTTCTAAATATTTGTAGAATATTCAATAGGAACCCCTCTCTCTGAAATGACCAGTAACTGGCCAAAGTCTCTCATCACAGACTAGATTATTTTAAAATTATCTGAAAACCGAGCCAAGGGGAGTCTGGTTTTATTTCAGACCACTTGAAATACAATATGCTAAAAGTTTATTATGATTTATAATGCTTTGATCAGTGATGCCAAAAAACCTGCTCACCTCAGCTTTAAGTGGCTACCTTTTTCTTAAACAGTGAGCAAAATTATTTTGTGAGCTAAATTTACATCAATATACATCAACCATGTCCAAAATAGAATAAAAACAGTACTCTACCTAATCACTGCGCAGCTGATATCAATTCAATATATTTCTTAGTCGTTGTGCATCATTGTACTGTTTTATGCTGTTGCACAGATTACTATTTTTTGTATCACAGTACTTTTACTATGATGCACAAAATATTAATCCGTGCAACAGCATAAAACCCAACGCATCATCCCATAAAAGTCTGTGGCTTTGTTGTGATGCTGGTATACTTCATGCTCTTAACTCTGATCCGACGGCTATATTTAGACCGTGCAGGTGATGAAGGGGATTGTGTTGATATTCTATTTGGGTCACCTTTTAAGGTCACTCATGCACAACACCGAGCAGCACAAACCTGAGAGATGATGTGGGAGTTTCTGTTCTGCCAAAACTAGAAGACAGTTTTAAGCTCAACTCTTGATCCTTAATATTTCTTCTTGTCTCATACACGTGAGAGAGACAGAGACAAATACAAGCCATGGGACAGTTCTTGTAATGGTAATGAACATCATTTCAGTGTCCTTGCATTTAAGGTGTTTTAGGTAAAAGAGGGTCTATTCAGAAAATGGATCTCAGACTTATTGTAGTTTCTGAGAAATCGAGAATGGGGATGATTCAGTGACTTACATACAGGCATTTTAGTGTAATTACCTGTAGCTGTTTGGGTTTCTCTGCCTGTATATTTATGAAATGTTACAAAGAGTATTTGCTTTATCATTAGGTTCATGGTAAAGACTGCATTTAGCTTCATTAGCACCTCATGGATACACTTTTTGAAGACAATATTCAGCAGAGAAGCATGAAACTAGCTGGTACAGAACATAACCACCGAGGGCATTAACAGTTGGTGAAAAGTGCTGGCTAATGCAGGACTTCTGCTATTTATATCACAAACTGTAATGAGAGTTTTGGGAGACACTGGCTCAGCTAGTTGTGTTTAGAAAGGTATTTCATTTAAATGTTCCTATTTGTCCTAGTAGGTGTGGTGTAAACATGTGTTCCCTGTAGGTTGCATAACTACACCAAGACATCACAGAAATTTGGTTTTGATATTGTTAGGAGTTGAAAGACAGCAAACAGCATCCGGAGGGAGAGAAATATCATGGTAGCTGATAACAGCATGTAAAAATCTATCTTCTTTGAGGTAGAGGGCACGCTGAAAATAAGCACTCCCTTTGGCAGAAATGATCCTTTCAGCAGAGTGAAGACGTACACTTTGGCCACTGTAGCAATCCACAAAAGCATCATTTCTCCCTCTCTCTCCATCTCTCTCTTTACAAACACACACAGAGATCTCATCAGGACCGCGGCTTTCTCTGTACTCTCTTTTCTGAATATCCACAATTTTCTACATTGACTGCCCGCCACTTTCTTCCCCAGACAGTCTAACTGGGACGAAAGCGATCTGAAGGTCATGGCTCCTTTTCCCCCCTCCTGATTATATATTAGTATGTTATAGAGCGTAGCTATTACTGTCAAGGCTCTCTTATTGCTGCTAAGGTGATGGAGATGACAGCTGTCTGAAGTGGAAATTGGGAATCTGGGATGTGTGTGCATTCCCAGACTAGTCTCCTCTCAAAAATGTCACTATAGGGCGTTTATACATGCAGCAAAATATGATATTTACGTTTCAGACTGTCCCCCGCCACCATCTTACTGACTTATAGTAGTGATTGACGGCGATGCAGAGTTTAAAGGGGGGATGTGGCACTTAGGAGGGAGGGAAGATGGACGGCAGACTTTAACCCAGGAGAACAGAACAAAGTAAACTAAAAGATTTAACATAACTTGCGCTTTT
>CAFUXE010003077.1:538920-565283 GCA_903364295.1 Serranus cabrilla
AAAAAAAAAGGTTTTAATATTAGCACATATAAATACCAATATGTCTGTGATAGGCAAAAATCAGCAGATAAATGTTTGGTTCTATTTTTTGCACTTTATTGCTTAGTTACCGAATAGCCTAGCTACAGACTGCTAAGAGTGTTCAACATGTAATGGGCTTTGTGTTCATGGTGTTTATGCAGAGTGAGAGACAACCCTATAGCAACGTTTTGTAGCAGAAGCTACAATGGCTTCTCATAAATAATAATGTAATAAAACAGGCCTTCACATCCAAAGAGCAACACCTTAAAGTATTTTCACTCTTCAATTAAAGATGGAGGTGTCCCCTTGGTTGGCCGTAAACTTGTACATCTTTGGCACTGTAGCCGGGTAACAACGTAAGTGAAGGAATTAAGTATTTAGCTCTGAATATTGACATTATTCTCCAATCCAACAATAGCTGCCTGCTTTTTTCATTGGATGTTTGCCCAATCTGTACCGTATGAACAAATAGGACAGCCAATAGGCTGCTCCAGCATGACTGATGCCAGACTTTTTAAAAAGCGAAGTGTTGAGCGCTTGATTAGAACTCGCTCTGACAAAGTCAACTCTGTGCCCTTTTTGCCTTGCAGTAACTTCCAGTCGTCTGCCATGTTTGAAGGCTCAGAGGCTGTCGAGGTGGAGGGAGGCAGCACAGAGAGTACCGTGGCCTCGTCCATCAGCGCCTGCAAGAAGGTAAAAAAAAAAAAAAGATCTTGTTTGTCCCTCAACTGCTTCTTCTTTTAGTCTTCTTATTCTCTGTTCATGTGCCCGTGCACCTGTCCGTCATATCTGCCTCCTCGTCAGTTTATCTGCAGTGTGAGAGATTTTCATTTCCTCCTCCAGGGTGCCTGTGACACCCAGGGGTTGTGCAATAAGAGGAGCTGCCAGGCCCTCGGGTCAGCCCAGTAGATTTATCATCCCCCAGTGCCGGAGAGACAGGAGGGGAAATAGCACAGATCAGTGGGCTGAGGTGGAGGCTAGATTGAATTTCCTTTCAAAATGTCTATTTGTGTGTGTCCCTGACTGTGTGTGTGTGTTCAGGTGGGCTTACTGGGTTGTCTCTAATTAGCCTACCGCTCATGATCTTAACTGACTTCCACTCAAGTGTCCTGTAGGGACACAAGGTGATGTCTTTCTCATAATTGGGCCTCAGGTTCCGCTGACCCGTGGCAGCAGCCTTTGATACAATCGGTGAACTCAGCTGAGAATACGTCACCTTAACCTGGCCGAGGGCTTGCACAGATGGTCTGTTCCTGAGGGGGCATTATTTGTCTCTAAATATACACAGTGAGAACACACGTAATATCCGTCATATGTCAAAGTAACAGTGCAATAAGGATTTATTTATAGCACGTTATTTTAATCTTTTACGTGCTGTGCGATTGTAGTGCCAGCAGTGTTATTTTGTCTTTTTTTGCATATACATGAATGTAAGGTCAAACCCTTATCTTTGATCTTTAATCTCACCCTTGTAAATAATTAGCATCATAATTGGGTGATTTTTTTTAACAGCAAAATCAATAGTTAATGATCACTCAGTAGGACAAAGGCACTTGTCTGTCATTGACAAAGGCAGCTCCCTGGCTGTAGGTCTCATCCTGAAGACTTCATTAAAACAGCCCTCCAGGGAGGAGGCAGTAACTGTCGTATAGATACTGTGCAGCGTCTGGTTATCTGACAGATTGTTGATCCCGTGCCGTGGACACTTATCATGAAATAAAGGTCCTGGAGAAAGGTCAATTGATCCCAACGTCCAGAGGGGGAAACAGAGATGAAAGTGAATGTGTGACTCAGACAGTGCGCGTGCAGTCATGTGCTCCATGTGTGTCTCTGTGCGGTGTGATTTTCAGTGCTGCTGCACCTGAACAAGGGTTTTTATCTGTGTGCTGCAGGTGCTGTGCAGTAACAGTGTGCTGGACTCGTCGGAGTACTGGCTGAGGAATGAGAAAGCTCTGTGCAGACTGGGCCTGCTGGACGACGACACGGAGGGCAGCTGCACCATGGTGAGTAGCATACTGTGCATGATGAAACATTCGCATCGTTTTGGCAACAAACATGGACCAAGGCATCCGTAGTGTGCTACATGAGGCATGTTTGCAGCCTCAGATGACAGCGAGGTAACGGCTTGAATTTTAAGACGGAAATGATGTGACATCTAAAAATTCTTTCTCTGAGTGGCTTCTGGGCATGGAGATGGAGGAAAGGTTTTGCAGCAGGTTGTTGGTACTGTTGTCTTCAGTTCTTGTTTTTAAGGTTAAGTGTGTCACTTCATTTGTGTTTACAAAAAGTGTTGACAAAACGGGCACAATGTAGGCAAATACAGGCTGAACGTGCATTACTACATTGTGCAGCTGCTATGTGTTGCACACTTTATCTGTTCCTTAGAATATGTTTATGGACAAAAGCTGGAAAATGTTGCCTTGCTTTAAGCCTGGTGTAAAGTCTTTAAGTGCTTTGCTCATGGGTTCGATGGAAGGGAAATAGCACCTTACATAACCATTCATTCACAAATAAGAAATCCATTAACAGTGTTACTTCTGATGCTGTCAACTGGAGCTGATGCTGAATTTTGAAACACAGTTCCTGTCATCAAAAACATGTTTGTTGGGGGAGAGGGTTTGGCTTGTGTTTTCCAGTCTTGAAAATGAGTTGGAAAAGTACATTTATGTAATATAATTTTTTACAATTACTTTGCTGCTTGCAAGCAATATACCAGAGGATTGTCTTGGAGTAGATGTTATAAAGTATGCAATTTCATTCTGTTAGAAGCTCAATTTAGTCTCAGCAGGCACTTTATTGAAAGAAGATGGTTTCGGCATCTCAGTTGTGTTGATATTCTCAAAAATAAGACAAAAACTCATATAAGAACTACACTCTTACTTAGAGTGTAGTTCTCATAATCAATATCTGCTTTCTTTCTCTCATACTCCTTGTATAACAGGCTGTTAACTCAACTTCACATTGTCTGATTGGGGTTTGGCCACAGACTGTAGAGGTGTAGTCACCGTGTTGTCACCCATTGGTTGGTGGACTACAACTCTGAAGCCTCAAGTGTGGTATTTTGGCCACAACCAACTCTGTTTTTAGGCAAAAAAAAAGTGACCATATTTTAACCAGAGGCTGCAGCAGTGGGGGTATGTGTACATTAGCTATGTTACCAGCTAATGCTTGCTAGCTAGCTTGGTTAGCATGGTGCATCATGCAGCTATTCATTTTGATGAATAGCCAACTCTTCAGACAGTGAACAAGATACTTTAAGATGACCAAAGTGTTCAAATTAACTTAATTTAATTGAAATTTAAACTTTGAAGCTTAGGAAGCTGCCTTTGTTTAGATGGTAGCCACGCCTTAAAGTATACACAGCTTTATTGTCTTTACTCTTAATGGGATCAATTCAAAATAGACATCATGCTGTATTGAAGAAGACTTGAAACTAGCAATTGAGACTATAAACTATAATAATGTTTACAGTGTCATTTTCTCATAGACCTCTATACAATTCACAACCAGTAAGAAACTAGACAACTTAACACATTTTTGGTAACATTTTGAGTGGTTCAGAGCATGCTGGGATAGATGTAGCAGAGATACAAATCTTAAAACACCATGACAGAATTCTAATTGTTATTTCAGCTGACATGGAGGGAAGACACATCCTGTAATTAGATCTGATATTTCACACTGCTGAGCTTATTTCCTTAACCATTAAGTTGCTATATATAGTTTTGAATCATGGTGTTTTTTTTAGTTTTTAGGAACAATGACACAATTTGCCAAAACTCTAGCTTGCAGAATAACTTCACATTTACATTCTTTATGTTGTCATGTTTCAGAACAGCTAGTGAGTATAATGCATATAACATTTTGAGGCAAGAATAAATTAGGTTAGAAATGAAAAGAAGGGCAATAATGATCTTCTCCCAAACAGTTCTTGCAGACTTTGACATTTAGCATGGGTATTCTGGACACAGTACATGTTTGGATTACTCAGGACATTGTTGGTTGTTTAGGAAAAGCTGTGGGACTTAACAGAATACATCATCAAAAGAGGAAGCAAAAAAAAGAGGAAGGCTTTTAGCTGTAGAGGACAAACATGCATAATCCTCTCTGTCGCCCAATTCTGATGTGTCACCTTTGATCACTCACTCACTATAAATTGCAAGTTAAGCATGAATTCCATTCAGGATTTACATCTGTCAGTGGCTCAGAGGCAGGCTTTTTGTTGGGAGGGACAAGAGCCTTGTGAGTCTTAAAGTGTCTCAATTCAATTTACCAACAGCTGCGACCGATATAAACTGCATTCACACTCTAAATATCTGAACACTGCATCAAGCCCAGGATTTGTTTTATAGAAGATTAGATTTGGTTCAAGATCCTTACCATATGTGGTTCTTATTAAAGACAGTGCCCTAAATGCATAATCTGTTCTCTCTAATAACATCATCGGAAATGTAGTTTCTGAAAGTGAATGACATATTCACCCACGCTTCAGTAATTGCCTAATTATAAGTCTGAATTTAATTCCCTCAGGGGTGTAATCAGTATTATTTTTATTTTTTTTTACCTTTGGCTGAAAAACATCTCCTACGCTTCCCTCTCTGCCATTTCTTGGCTTTTTCTGGAATAATAGCTCTAAACTCTGAGCAGTGCTATCTTTGACCTACACCTGACTGATCAGCGCCGCAGCTTGGTGATCCAGCTTTAATTGCAAGAGCAGTACTGGGGTCAGTCTCATGGATCTGGATGAAAGTCTGGTCCTTAGAAACAAGTAGTGATAATCTCTTTCTCTGCAGACTAAATATAGACTTTTAGCTTTGGGGAAGGCGATCTTTGATCTGCTGGGAATTGCCATGAAATGTGTATTTGCATCATCTAGAAAAGAGGCCTTTAAAAAGCAGGGAAATAATGCACCACAGACTTTAGACCGGGTTTCTCTTGGTCAATAGCGCAATTACTTTCTTATGCTTCAAGCTAGCAATGGACCCACAATGCACCTGACCACACCGCATTTTAAGACAAACACACCAATGGGCACACAGATGCCATTACCATAACAAGGTTATCAAGTCTGATCTAAAGAAGCCATTTAAACGTCCTGCAGTTTGTCTTCCTGCAGTTGCATTCTCTCTGTCTGATGCAGCACAAATGCCAGCGAAACACAAAGTGTTGTGGCATTTTTTGGTCCATACCCTTCCCAAAAACATGTTTGAGAATTATTGCCAAGGTAACAAGAATAGCAGCATTTAGCAAAGGAGCACCGTTCTCTCACACTCATGTCGCACTTCGTAAGTGTGAGCATTGAATGTTCCTGAAACCCCCAGACACCAGCTGTAATATCTAGGACAAGATGTACACAGAACTCAAACAACTGTGAGATTTATCAGACTTTCTTTTCCAGAATAGTTTAATAACTGATACAGCTCACAGTTTATACTGATACAAGTCTTAGCAACACATCACTCATTCATTAAAATGTTTTGAGGACAAATGGTCTGTGCATGAGCCCAACATGCTCATTTTTTACTTGAAGTTCTGTTTGTGACGGCTGCCAACTTGAAAACAAAGAGACTTGACAACATCCCTCCTTGTCTCTGCAGAACAGGCCGCTTCCCAAACTCCTACCTGAGTTTGGATTACGCGGACAGTTTTATCTTCATTGTTCTATTGTGAAATGTAAAAGCAAAGCAGCTTTATCTTCCGGTTTTGTTTCCATGAGACAATGGTCATTTGTTTTCTTGACTTTGTGCATGTTTCCTATGAATCAGAGGGAACTTTAATGCGAGCGCGAGCAGATGCGCCCCATCCTCCCACTGCATTGCTCTCGGACTCTTGATGTGACAGATTGCTCCTCTGACTCTCAGCTCTCGGTTCGGCTTTTTCACGGCCAATCAATCAAATGGGACCATACTATGGATGACACCGTGTGGGAAATAAATTCATCTGTCCTGGCTTGAACTGTACAGGGAGGCAGAAAGGAGGCAGGGTGTGAAACACTTAGAGAGAAAGTGAAAGAGATGAGGGACTGTGAATGAAAACCACAAAAACATGAGAAACTCTGTCAGTGAAGAGTGATACAGAGAGACACAGACCACAGGGGAATGAGAAAAGGAATTTGATTGTTTTCTTTTTGCTGACTATGTCTTTTGAAGCTTTAATGGACCAAAGCAATTATAGTATTGAATGGAGTTTGGGGGGTTCGGTTGAAGGTTAAAAACAGCATGCTATGATTTCATTAGAAGCTGACTATAAACCTTGATATCCTAATTAACCCAAAGTAGTCCATTAGGTTTTCTAAGAAATGTGTGATTGGGGATTTAAAAAATCAGTTTGCGTATTCAGGAACAGGAGTAGTCCAACATAGTGAGAGCAGAAGGCCAAAAACTGTGAGCTAAATACAAGGTAAAGCTTTGGATTTCCTGCATCTCGCTCTGTCACCCACCTCTGGCTGCATCATGTCGTCACCTTTGATCACTCACTCATGTTTTAATGCATGAAGTCACAGAGAAGTGTCATGTTGCTGTGATAGTCACACCGAATTTCATCACGCCCCTGAGAGAGCTGACAAGGGGGAGCATTTTGTGAAGGGAGATGGCACTTTATATTTTACCTCTGCACATCTGATTTGCATGTTGCATTCCTTCTTTATTGATCTGTGTTTTTACCTTATGTGACACTTTAAGATTGAGATTGCAGTAGTTTTTGTGAGAGTATGCACCAAATTTTTCAAATGCAGAAAATCTGGTTTAGTAAGCCTGCACGATCCCTCCTGAACACTAGCCGTTCCTCTGGCTATCCGTCTTCCTGCTTGGACTCTGGAGACCCTGGAGGAGAGTGATCCATTCATCACCGGATTCAAACACTTCACACTCAGGCAGTGTGTTGTGTCCTGAACTGTCCCTTCCCGGACCGGAGAGAGGGAGAACTGAATAAATATGCCATCAGCTGTGGCAGGAGCGCTGACTTACAGCAGGATCAAAGCAGGAAGACAAACCTTCCTTCTTTCTCCTTCCTTTTGCTTTAGAAACTGTCCATCTGACATTATGAGAAACTGCAGTCTTTGGTACAGGGCTCTTTAAATGAGACCGACTTGTTTAAAAGCAGCAGTCTTCATCTAAAGAGAAAAGTTATAGTTATTAATATGTGTAATTAAAATTAGCAACAAAGAAGCATAATAAATGAATCTGTAAAGGAATATTTAGTGTTGGCGGAGTTGAATTACTCTACTTTCAGGTCCTAATTGGGCAGCTTTAACTAATCATATAGTTAAGATACTATAGAGAGCAAACAAGCTGACGTATTTTTCGAGGCCAGCCCGGAAGCAGCATCGCCATGGAGTCTATTGAAATTTCGCCTATAGGATTTTTGCATTGTATTTGGGATAATCAGTAAATAAGCTCTGTGGCAAACACCCGTTTCTGATGCTTACGTGTTTTGTTCAGCAGGATCATCTTCACCAATGAACACCATTTTATGATGTTTGAAGCATTAACGCAGCCAACAGAAGTAAAAAGCTAACGTTAAAACTAAATCACGGTCGCATAACTTGAATTTCACATCCGTTATGCTTGTCTCTGAAGCGAAAGCGTAGACTAATAAATTGTTTGTTTACATAATCTACAATCTACAAGAACATCTCTTCAGCTTGTGTTAACCACTGACCTATGTCAGGCATCTAACCACAAACCCATTCCAAATCCTCATTGAGTTTAAGAGGTTAGGGTGCTAAAATGCTAACTTACTTCCTGGTTTAAGAACTCATTCCTGTGTTGCCCAATACAGCAAGGAGAAAGTCCTGTTTATTTTGGTCTCGAGTGTACTGTGGAGATGTGTCATTTTATGGCTCACAGCTTTGGAGTGGATCAGACAACAGTCTGACGGCTTCGATGTCAAATCCACTCATTTAATTATTATTACTTGCATATTTAATATCATAATATCATATTAAAGCTTTTATGATTTGAAAATAAAACGTTTTATGGAAACCAGGCCAGTAGTTTCCCCATAATCCTGCTAATTCAAACCAACCAACCAAACCAAAAACAAAGACCTTTTTGCAGAGGTGAAAATATCGCTCCTTCTGCATGGTGATACATTTAGCATTTGTTGCCCAATGGAAAGAAAAACTGGCGAACTGGATCAATATCTCCACAACAGTGTAGACTAATGAATAACACTACAAGTAAGAAGGAAAATATTTATTTAGGATTTTTGGGGTGAATTGTTGCTTTACCATTAACATAACAAGGATGCAGCAGAGGTGGTGGAGCAAAGTTGTAAATCAGGCCAGTAAATAAAGTAGTATTACTTCTAGTGTAGCAGTATTTCTACTTTGGATCAGTAACAAGGAAAGACAGACAGCCTAATGGAGTCACTATACATATAGACAAGTTTCTCTCTAAAAAAGTAGATTTATTGTACATTTTTTAACAAAGACTTGTTAGCTTGTATGCACTCTGAAGATAAAACAAACACTGCTTGGTGAAGTGTTAATGATTAGCCTTAAAACACTGTGAAACATTGTGATGAAAACACGTCCTAGCACTTCTCCAAATGTGAAAACAACACATTAAAATTTATGCATTTCAACAACACAGAAGCTACTCGGCACCGACCACTGCTGTTATCCATTTTCATCATTGTCCTGTAGTGTTTTTTTGTTCTCTTTCATGAACCTATTAACACGTTTCTGTTCATATTTATGAATATATTTATGATCTTTGGTGAATGAATACATTTGCCGACCCACAGGAATGTACCCAGTCCCCAGAGATGCTATACAGTACATCCCCTGGTATTTCCATTTTTCATAACATCCATATTATTCATTTCGTGAGAAGAACCAGAGCAGCATCGGCTTCTTGATGATCTATTTAGCCCGGGGCTCCAATTGAGCAACTCACAGCCAAACACTAACTGTGTGTGTGTGTGTGTTCAATACTCATAACACTGCAGATATCCTGTTTCTGTCAGCAGTGTCAAGCTCCATCTTTGATCAAGTACACGCTGTTTTCACATCTTTGTACAAAGATGATGTTGATTATCAGATAAATAGAGAACAGTCAGAGGTAAAACGCCTGGAAAAAACGTGTAGCATGATGTCATTATATGGCAGCTCTGGTTATGCTTTGTGAACACATGATGTGATGCATTATAGCAGCATGCGCTGAACACAGAATAAGGCTGTTCATAGTCACCAGTATGTGACATCAGCATGTCGTCTGGTCTGTACACCAGCATTGTGCAGCGTGCGGGTCACATCACAAAATGAATATGGCAGAGTCAGTGAGCCTTAATGTTGTTTCCCCCCCAAACTTAATTTGAATTACATTAAACTTAAAATGGATTATAATTAAAGTTGCAGCCTCTGAGATAAGTCAAAACACTTTACAATAGAGGAAAGTTTGTTTCGTTTCGTGACCTGAAAGTGAGAATGAACTTCTTGTAGCAGCATTAGGGGCATTTTAAATACAGCTTCACATGGGCTGTGGGGACTGGAAGTTTATCTAATATTTGTCAACTAATTAGGCATATTTTATGGGTGCTTTTTGGAAGAAGAAAGACTACACATGAAACAAGCATGCAGTATATTAAGGACTAAATGTGCAGTATTACAAAAAGTACTGTTTCAAGTCATGAAAAAGAGCAAAAAAAGAGAGAGCCACAGTTAAAGAAAAAAAAAGGGAGACAGAAGGACCGAGAGCAGCAGCTGTGTGTGGGAGGATCAGAGCAGAGAGCAGAGAGGGAGGGCTGCTGAGGAGGAACCAAGCTTTGATGGACAAAAGACACTGAAGTGTTTGTAATGGTTTGCTGTACTGACCACGTCTGTGCAAATAGTATTGTATTGAAACTGTGGCTGAGTATCTGCAGAAGCTCAAGTTGTAGGTGTGTGTGTAGTATTAGTAGAAAGAGAGAAACGTGCCTGTCTGACAATGTTGTACATCCAAGGGCAAATGGGATTTTATGCATAAATAAGTTGTGTGTGCATCTGCATTGTTCGGGTATCGGACACACACACATACACACACTGTTCCTCCAAAAATAACTGGACTTGCTTTAGCTGAATTTGGCTGTCAACTGAGCAGAAAACATTTTTTCCTGAAGTGAAATGGAAGATTTTTTAAGCTCATCTAAAGTCTGCAGTGTTAGGATTCATCTGTAGTGAGTTCCAACATTGAACGACACACAGTGAGAAATCAAATTAAAATTCAGTTGCAAGTGTACAGCATTCAAATGTGATGCAATAGAGGAGGGGAACATTGGTATATAATTGGTAAAATATTTTTTAATGGAGGTCTGTGGGTTGATGGGTAACATGAATTTTCTGTGAGGTGGATTTTCAATACACATCTCTAAAAAAACCTCCTCCATCTCAGTCAAATACAGAATTGCTGACTATTGTGGGGTGAATATGGCTCAGGAGGTATGATTCATCGTTGGATCCCCCGCTCCTCCAGAGAAAATGGTGAAGTGACCTTGAGCAAGACACTAAGACTGAACTTGCTCCTGATGAGCAGGTTGGCACCTTGTGTGAATGTCTGGCATGTGTTGCATTGTAAAGCACTTTGACTGGATATATACAGTAACAAATACAATTCAAATGCTGCCTACACCAGTTCCAAGGTCAAGAATTAAGTTTTAAAGTTAAACAAAACCAGCAATAACATTGATAGGATTAGACTGGAACTGTTATTTTATTCTGGAGAAAATAAAAGGCAAGTGACGTACAAGTCGTGATGCCCTTCGTTTTACCTTGCAGACATTTTGCTGAAGGTGACGCTAAACATTTCCTTTCCTTCTGAAGCTAATTGTCCATGAGGCTGCCTTCAGATTTCCCTCCTGTAAGGCTTATTATTACTGACCAGTTTGGTTGTATCGGTCTGTCAGCACAGGTGACCAGAGTCACGCCGAGTTTCACTTTGGTTGGCTTGAGCACAGCTGTAGAGCGCCATGGGCCGGGTGCCTGGTGAAGCAAGAAGATGTAGAGAGAGACGCTGCATCCAGAGATGTGCACATCGCACTGGTTATTTATTGAAAACAGAATGATAAACTGTGTGTATTCAGTTGTAAAGTGAGGATATTTGGTGTGATGGATGTAATGATGCTTCGAGAGACAGTTAAAAATCGATAAAATCACAGAGCTTTAGCAGTTTTACGAATCTCTAAGGTAAATTATATCCATTAATCAATTAGTTGACAAAAATGTATAGTAGTATAATAATATAATTCTAATATAATATAGAGCCAAAGCCTAAAGAGGGTGAACTGTAGGACCAAAGTGCATTAATTTGAAAGGTAACATCTTCTATTTTCTCTTGTTTCGGAAAATGTCTGTATAACATGTGGCTAAAACACCACCAGAACTCCAGCATTTTAAACAAACAAATGTCTTTTTGGTCTAACCATAAACGCGCCTGCGGAGAGGTGGGTGTTATTAGGTTACCATGTCGTTTCAGCTGTCAAAACTTGAAAAAAGACAGATCAGTGATCAGTCAGCACTACGTCTCCACACAGTGTTATACCTGGCTATCTCTGTCATCCGAATCGATTTATCCACACATCAAACTTTTCCTTTCACGCTCTCTGTCTCTTTATTTGTTTTTCTTTCACTCCTTTTATGTTTCCCAGCTGTTGTTTACGTGGTCAGTCCTTCAGAGACAGAATGACGCACGAGTGCGCGTCGTCTTGTATGTCTGTGAAAAACTGATAGAATCAGAGCGTGTCCCTGGGCTCGTCTCACACATGGACACAGAGATGACTAGACGGTCCTCCGCATCCCAAATTTAGAACAACTGCCTCTCGGCTCTCACCGTCTGATGGGGTTAAATTGCTTCGGCCCTTCTCAAGGTCAATATCGTGGATCACTCGCCTCGCTTTTCCTCATACTGTGTGTTATCTGCGGGCGATGTGTCGGCAGGCAGGGGAAGGTGTCTTTGCCGCCTTTCCAGGATGATTTCCAATATTGGTGCAAGTGGACAAGTGAATACTGCTGAGGTGCTCCAGACCAAGAGCACCAAACCTCTTATCAGTAGTGGATAGAAATGGAAATTGAGTTCATATTAGTGCATTATAGTGTAGAGGAAACACCATAGTGATTCTTTGCTCATAGCACATTACCATTTAGATAAAGGTCATACATCTGCATCCAGATACAGCAAAAACAAAAGTGCAGAATTATCAAAAACAGATTTTAAAGGCCAGGATTTTATCAACCTAGGGTGAGCAAGTGGCAAAATCAAGCCACTGTCTCTGGCTTCACTAATAAATGCAGGTCCTATGTGTGTGTGTGCCTTTGACATTTAACAGCTATTTTGACAAAAAGGGCCTCATCACGCTCGCTAAATTGATCTGAACCACAGACAAGAAAATGAACAAACTGTCTCTACTCCCCAGTGAGGAGACTGCTGTTATTTTGATGGAATAGTAACAAAGGAGCTCTTATTATTCAGATAAATGTTACAGGTGACACATGCAGTCCATCAAGGGCAGAGGAGACACAAATACATTCAGTTTGATCAGAGTGAGACAGGAACACCTTTTCAAATATTCTGTCATTGTCAGCTGTCATTGACTTCCCATTTTTTTGTACTTGGCTGACTCCATTTTCAAGCTGCAATTTTCATCACATTAGACTTAATAGTTTGGAAAATATTATGTCTGACTGGAGGATGCCAGATCAGAGGTGAGGGGGAAATTGTCCTGTTCTGAATGTGCTGCATCCCCACTTCAGCTGAAGGACATTTGATCTGGCTTTGCAAATAGTTTTTGTTGTTCCCTGGTGTTGCTCCTTGTTAATCTTGGCTTTTACTTTGGCAAAGCAAACCAAACCTGTTCTCTAAAGGAAGGAGAATATACAATTCTTTATAAGGTTTATTTTGAAATATAAACTCATCAGCATATTAACCCCCTGGTTGCAGCAAAAACATCAAAATGTGTGTATATTGCATAAAAAGATTGAACAAATATTTAAAATGACTGTGCCCTTATTTTGAAATGTCCCCTGGCAGCCTCTGTTTAACCTTTTTCTTGAATATTTGGTGGTTCTGCACCTCTATAATAGCAAGAACCATTGTATTTCACTTCATAGCACCAGTACATACAAACCATACCTGATTCTTTGACATGACTTTCTGGGGATGAATCTTGTCGAATACAACTCAGATAAATGAAAAATGTGAGAAAAAAAAACATGGGATATATATGCTATCTCGAGAGAGCTGAGACTGTTTTGAAGTCTAGCTGGATGAATCAAGCGCACCTCAGGTAGTTCAGGGGAAATAATTTCAAACACTGATCTGTGTTAAGATGTGATTATTTCAGAGTATATATATTTTTCGCAGGGATGAAAAAGGGGGGAGATAGCAGCAGGCAGAGCGGATATGGAGATGGCAGAGGTAAAAGAGAGACAGCAGGATCCCACCTGTGCGTGTTTGCACTGAAAAGCTTAAGACTGCCTCAGGTACTGACATTAGGTTTGATTAGTAATGACAAGCATGGCAGCATTTATTTAGAAATGTATGTGTCTGTGACTGAGACTGAAATATGTCACTTCTCCCAAAAGCACATTTGCATGCAGAGTGTGGATGCTCAAGTGGGAACCAACCCCCCCTCTCGCAAATGCTGTTGGTGATGTGCTTTATCCATTTAGCAACACACGACTAACTTGGCTCTGCCAACTTAGATCAGAGGCTGTGTGTGCTGTGGAATCAAACAGCAGCCAGCGGACAGTCCCAGACTCCCAGCACTGACACGAGGACTCCATCACACACCATTAAACCCGCAGCCAGAGGCGAAGGTGGGTGAAATGGGAAGGGAAGGAGGCAGAGGGTGTGACAGAGGCACAGTGAAGGAGTGGAAGCAGAGGAGGAATAAAAACATTGCTGCTGATGTACACTCACTGCTAGCAGCCCCTGAGAGCCAGAAAGTCTTCTTAGAAATGTTTCTGCCAATGAGAGACAGTGGATGTTCAGACACGACAGACAGCTGCTGAGAGGAAAGCTACCGTTCTGTCTGGTCTGTAGGATTTTTGCTGTGTGAAAGGCAACGCAGAAACTTAACAGCACTTTCACATCTGACACTTGGGACACTTTACCCTACTCCTGCTTAGCTTGGGTAGTATAATCTTTCCGTTCCTTCTGTCACTCTAATGTGTTTTCCCTCTTATTTTTTTGTCTCTTTCAGATCTGTTTCGTTAATCTGGACCCTCAGAAAACTGACTATCGCGATGACAAAAGCATCAAGGTGAGCAGAATCCTTCTTGTCTACTTCTCATTCTCCAGGAACTCTCTATGTCTCGTATAATTATTGGCTCAGTTGCCACAGATTTATAATCATTACCTAGAATTAGCAGGTGGATTTGTTTGGATAATATGCAAATTTCACAGCCTTTTGCAGCTGTTGATGACAGCATTTGCAATGGTTCAAGATGTCTCACAGGAAGTATTTTATAATTATGTGTCTGTGAGTTGGAACCACAGAGAGAGCATTATGTTGAGTTTTGAAGTGGCTTCAAGAAAAGCTTTTTTTTTTTTTTTTTTACCATGTGGCATTGTCTCTGTGCTCAGCAGAAATTGGCATCGGTGTCTCCGGACCTGCCAAAGCTCGTTGAATTGCTGACTGTCCACCAGCCGAAAGAAAATGAGATCCTACTGCTCGGCGGCCTGGAAGCCTCAGAAACTTGCCAAACACACCCACTCCCCCCCTCTCAGGTGAGTTTATGGTGATGTCTTCAAATCCTTGCAAGTGTTTTCAGTCTTTGAATTAACTGGCCGAGAGAGCGAGGCAAACAGTTCCTTTGTACTGCACTGTTGTGTGATTAGATTTTTGTGCTCGGAAAAATCCAATGGAGGAAAACTCATTCAATTTATCTAGTAATTTTCTCCCATTCACTCAAATAAAAACATCTCATCCTCTGCAGCAATGAACCACATGTTGATACACAACAATGGATGACTCATGAAATTTTTTTTTACCGCTGTTTAAAGTTCCAAGCACAAAAAAAAATAGCTGCAAACTGATATCCCTCTCTGCTTTTATTGGTGTTAATCTTTAAATGCAATGTTCCCTTACAGCCACTGACCACCTCATAGATGTTTTGAAGCTAACCAAATACATCATCGTATAAAACCACTGTTAGAATCAATACACAGCCTGAGGAGCATGCACAGACTATTAAACTTGCATGAGCAGATCCAATGAGTTAATAGTATATTGAATAAAAGGAAGAAAAACAAGAAACATAAACTCACTGAGTCTGGAGGTTTAAGATGTTTATAAAATTATATCTCATATTTTGTGACCTTATGTGTCGCCCACTGAGTTTCTGCTTGTGTACCTCTATGTGTGTATGCATACACGACTTTTTATATGCATGATGTGTATGTATTTATGTATCTCTATGTGAATGATCATAATAATTATCTGTACATGTTTCATTTAGGGTGGGCAGCAGCAACAGAGAAGTACAGGTGTGTGCCTGGTTCAGTGTTCAGGACAGAGACGCTCCATGCAACCTGGCAACATCATCTTTGAGATCAACAAGTTCCTGATTGGTCTGCAGTGGGGAAAGGAGCGACAGCTTCAGCAGGGCCGAGCTGCCAGGCAACGGGTGGATGACGACACCAATCGCTCCATCTCGTCCATAGAAGAAGACTTCCTGACTGCTTCAGAACACCTTGGCGATGACAGTGAGGATGATGGTTTCAGAAATGGTGAGTATCATTACCTCCAGCATAGAGGTTTGGTTTTCAGCCATGTTTGTTGGTCAGATATTAAGTTATATGTAGCATAGTAGCTTGACAGTGTTCCCATGATACCTTTGAAAATATTTAAACCATATATTTAAAACTATACAAACTTAAATGCTATGCAGGAATTGTGGCTTACAAATGGTAAACACAACATTTAAACTTGGCTCCTCCTCCATGGCTAAAAAGAATCACAACAAGCAAACCCCTGGAAAAGACTTTGCCCACTTGAAGGTTCTCCTTGCATTTTGCATCTTCTACTTTTGTAGCTTTGTGCCCCAGGCCTGACACCCACAAATGTCCAGACACACATTTTGAGTAATTCATACATGATGATTGAGAGGGATTGTTTTTGGGTCTGTCTAGATAGGTTTTTAGGAAATCTTGCATGATATACCTTTTGAAAAAAGAGACAATGAATGTTCAACCACCATTATCCACATCCATGTAAACAATGCATTGATCAGTTTCTGGTCAGTATAACTTTTATGTCTGCAATAATGCTGAGGCATCCAATGTTATCATGAAATGATTATGATATTGGAAGGGAAGGTAGTCATAATATAATTCTTATCTAACATGGATACTATAGACTATTGACTACAGTCCGGCTTTGCCTTCAAGGCGAAAAGCCTCGTCAACAAAGTTAAAATAAACAAACATTTTTGACTCTCTCATTTTTGTTGAAATCAAACCATAACTCATTATGTAATATTGTATTTGTTTAAAAAACCTCAAGACCTCAAGTATTAAAAAGCAAATATTGAGTTGAAACCCTGTATTCCTTCTGGGTTTGCTGCAACACTACAGAGGCAGTTATGTAGCAAGCACTGAAAGATTTCTGTAGTGACTGAAAATGTTTAACACAAGAAATAAGTATGTATTTTTTGCCATTATGCTGTCCTTGTGATGAATGAAATGCATTAGATGGAAATAAATCTCAGGAATTGTGTCCACGGGGAAATTGAGTGTGACAAAAGAGATATAACTTACCTCCAATATTCAGTGAGGGGTAAAACAGGCTAATGTTCGACTCTTGCTTTAGCACTTTGTTAACTGATGGAACTGCTTTCTAATCAGTGTGGACTCTGTTTTTCCCTTTCTCTTCACAGAACCAGAGAGTGGTGACCTGGCAGAGAGCTTGGCGGAGGTTGCACAGAAACACTGTGTCAGACTTGCATGTCAGAGGGGACAGCTGGCCCATCATTCGAACAGGGAGGATGCTGAGGTGAAAAGGGTCGGGCATCAGCGAGCAAGCTTCCATACTAAGGAATCAGCTGGTCACTATGCCACCAATCTGGCTGAGTCAGTACTGCAAGATGCCTTCATACGCCTCTCTCAAGATGAAACCTCCTTTGTCTCTGAGGCAGCTGTAAGCGTGTCACTGTCTAGTCATCCTGCCAAGGCCACTGGTCGTTCAAAGACCAAAGAGCCTTCCCAACAGCGCACCTGCTCTTTTGAACTCCCCAAGATTGTTATAGTTCAAAGCCCAGACAGTTCTGATGGGGCTGCAGAATGGCCAGAGACTCAGGTGTCTCATGTGCCTGAACAGGATATCACTGCCAAAGCCAGAGAGATGCCAGAGAGTGGGACACATGCTCACATCCCCCAACACAATGGAGGACACCCGTCCAAACATGTAGAGGTGGCGTTGGCCTGTGCTGCCAGCGTCATTGGCACCATTACCAACCCGCAGCTGACAGAGCAGCTCGCCATGGAATCGGCCTCGGAGGAAGACACAGAGGATGAGCTGCAAGAACCGGAGGAGAGAAATGACTATTCCTTCTCTTCAGCCATGTGTGGCATGGCTCAGGTTGCTGGTGCTGTAGCCGCTGTGGAGCTAACAGAGTCAGGGGAGTGCCGCGATTCTGATGCAGAGTCTGCGGAAGCCTACACAGCATCCCGTGGTCTCATGACTGCTGCCGAAGCCTCCGCAGCCATCACACTGCACTGCAGTGTAGCAGAGGGTACCAGTGTCGAAGCATTTCGTGCCAACATTGCTGAGGTCCTACACAGGGAAGCTGCTGAGGTGCTGACTCAGCCGCAAGGCTACAGGAGTGTGGCCCATCTACTGGAGACCACGCATAACAAGATAGTAGATGGTATTACTTGTCCAAAACAATCCTACATGGATGAAAGAGAGGTGGATGACTTAATTAATGAGGTGGCAGACAGTTTATTCAAGCATGCTTTAGAGAAAGCAAAAAAGAAAAAAGAACTGGAGGGTACTGGAAAAGATGCCCCAGGCATTCAGGTTTTTCTGCAGGACAGTGTTAACAATTTGCTGTTCGATATCCTTTGTGTGACACAAAGGAAAATCAGTCACATCTCTGAATGTGACCAAGGCTCATTTGAAACTCAAGAGGGTGATACTTGTGCTAGGGAGCCTGCTACCACCAAGGAGAGCAAGGAACCATTAAGTCAATTACAGAGCTTGGTTGGCCATGGCCAGTCCACCAATAGTGAGAACCACTGCAGCGTGCTACACTGCAAAGACAAGCTAAACATGGTTCCTGGACTGAAAGAGAAATATTTGCTTGAGGAAAGTGATCTCATTGCATCTTCTGCAGCACACGGCAAAGAGCAGCAATCATCATTCAGACAGAGTCAGTCTAAATCCACATCTTTGCCTGCTAAGGACTTCTCTGACCACCAGCAGATCCCACAGGGCAGTGGAACCATCAGAGAACCTTTGAGTGAAATCCAAGTTCATAATGCAGACAGGAGAGGCCGTCTAATGACAAGCAGTGACAGCAGACAGTCCTCCCTCACACCCCAGTCCTCCCTCAACTCTTGCAGTTCTCTGCTCTCTTGGAGAATGGATTCAGAGTCCAGGACACCGATTACTTGCTATGCTGATGATTTGGCTGCTACAGTGGTGTCTATGGCCACAGAACTGGCGGCCATCTGCCTGGAAAACAACACTGGGAAGCAACCCTGGTTCTGTGCCCTAAAAGGGTCAACCACTGAAGGGCCAGAAGCATATTTGATCCCTGCTTGCCGCACAGTGCTCAGGAGGAAAGAGGCTCAGAGTAACAATGCCGCCTCAAAGAAACATCGTGCTCCACGCCTCAGTGAGATCAAGAGGAAAACAGAGGAGCAACCTGAGCTGATGGAGCGACTGGTGAACCGGGTGGTGGACGAATCAGTGAACCTAGATGAACCACAGGACCCATTCGCCCTCTTTGCCTCAGAAGTAACAGCCAGGATCATGAACTGCCCTGAACTTAATGTGGTGGATACGTCCAAAACAGGTCAGCCACGCAGCAGGTTGCAGTGTGAGAGGTGGAGCCGTGGGAAGGCAGCCAGTTATGAGAGCATTCCAGAAGAAGATGCAGACCCTTCCGGCACACCCAACACCCTGGGCCTTGGCAGTCGGTTAGGTCAGAACTTGAGCCGTGGTAGCTCAATCTCTAAGCAGTCCAGCTGTGAGAGCATCACAGATGAGTTCTCACGGTTCATGGTAAACCAGATGGAGACTGAGGGCAGGGGCTTTGACCTTCTGCTGGACTACTACGCAGGGAAAAATGCCAGCAGCATCTTAACTGCAGCTGTACAACAGGCTGCATCAAAGAAAAATGGTCACCTTAATGTCAGGACCTCATCCTGCCTGTCCAAACAGTCCAGCACAGAGAGCATCACAGAGGAGTTCTACAGGTTCATGCTGCGTGACATGGACAAGGAAAACCGAGAGTATGGTATCGCCAAGACTAAGGAGTGGAGCAACAGCTTGTTCCCTCCATCTCCTAGAACGCCCTTCTGTATACGACAGTCCTCTGTCCCAGACCGGCGCTCCTCAGACTCGCGGCTGACTGTCAACTCGCCCATTAAAGCAAACTCTTTTGATGGGTTTGCCCGCAATGTGCATGGAGACACGCTGAATATCTTCCCAACCAACTCAGTGTCAGCCACAGGACTGTGTAAGTCTGACTCCTGCCTCTATCAAAGGGGTAGGACTGACCAGGTTACTGATATGCTGATTCATGAGACCTGGTCTAGCTCCATTGAGTCCTTGATGAGAAAAAACAAGATAATTGCTGATCCAGAGGACAGCATTGAGCTGGAGGCTGCAGGAGACTCCCAACCCCATGTGCAGCAATTTGCCAATCGCCTGGCAGCTGACATTGTAGATATAGGCAAGTCTGCACTGGGGGGCCAGCAGGATGTAGCTGGGGGACCACCTGGGATGATCCCACAGCCGCACATGCCTGTTGGTGAAAGGAGAAGGGGGTTCAAACAGTCTCATCTAAGCTGTAGTCGAAGTAGGTCCAGCCAGGAGCAGAGTGGTACTGGGGTAGGGTCTGGGACTAGTGACAGCAGTGCCCCCCGTATGAGGGGCCCCAGAGATGTGCCGCTGATCCACATCGAGGGAGATCAGAGGGATGAAGAAAAAAACCCTGAAAGGACAGGTGGAAGACCTCAAGAAAAATCCACAGACATGTCAGCTACCAAGCGTATGGAGAGAGCTACGGCCAGCGGCAGCAGGTAGTACATTGCTCACTTTCCTTGTCTGTGTGAGCTGCTTCAGGCAGAAAGTTTTTTATAGCCCAGCAACAGAGTCATCATACTGTAGATGTGCAAAGTAGAGATTAATCTACCGGACAGGACTAAGAGTGAAGAATGATCACATGGTTATTTTAAGGTAAACATCAAAAGTTGTCAAAGAAAATTAGCACTAAACAAATGAAGTCCAGGCTCTACAACTGTCCAGGCTATTTATATAGATTTTAGAGTGGCAGGTTCACTGACGATGCAGTCAGAACGTGATCTATTTCAGCAGTGTGTGAGGTTTGACAAATCTTTGGCTAGACTGTGACTCACACTGTCTGGGTGATGAACTGTGTGCGCAGAAAGCTTTTAGTGGCTTCATCTTTTATCCGCTGTGAGACTGTTGGACTCACCTTGATTGCTACAAGCGGTACTCACACATGGCCTCAACCACTAAAACCACAACACACTCAATATATACTTAGATTACACTTTCACAACTAAAATAGCAAATCATTGGGGTGTCACATTAGATTAAAGATGGCTTTAGAGAAGCTGTTTGGCAGGAGGTTAGCTCTGTCTATATGGACTCAATTTATTTGTAATGTGTGCAGTGCCTCTTATTAATACATTTTAGATATGGTCAGTCTTACATGTTTTATTGAAACCAGATTTAAGCAAGACAAGCTAGGTGAAAAAATCCACTCTAATTCAAAAAAAGTATGTGAGTGGCCTTTCAGAGGAGGAGAAAGTAGACATTTTATTGGATATGCTGGGGGTAGTGAAGACTGGAGCAGTTCATAGTGCTCCAGTCTGGAGTCAAATGAGCCTGTTGGAAAAAGCCACTAATGTGTGAGATAGGTATATAGAGGAAAGTTTAAATTCTCTTTTCATATGTGGGGAGTCATTTTTACTGAGTGTATAAAAACATTCACATCCTCAAAATAAGAATCAGTAATGAATGAGGGGAAACAGCTGAAAGGCTCCCAGGCCTCAGGAGATTCACAAGATACGCTCCCTTTCACTTTACAATACATGTAATCCAGGAACAAGTGGAGTGCATCTGTTTGTCCCATGTGTAAGAGTGGAACTCAATCACTCGCCTAGTCAATAAAACCTGATTTCCCTCTGGAGTTGTCGAGGATGGCAGCCTTCAATCATCTGATTATGACTTAATTTAATCAGTTTGCTGAGAAACACAGAAAATCCAGCAGCTCCTCTGGGGACTGCAGTTTGCTGATGCATTAAAGATATTGACATGAATTAGCTTTCTTTTTATGTGGTGCATAATCATTTCAAGTTCCAAAGGCTTGTCAATTGTATGACATTACTGTGCTATATTGTATCTGTAATTTTTAGAGCTTAAAGCGTCTTTGAGTGTTCGGAAAGGTGCTAATAATAATAATGCATTATAAGTACAATGCATTATTATTATTATGATTATTATTATTATTATTAAACCAATACTGCTTCCACTCTGGACAGTTCAACCCAAAATCCAAAATATATATTTTTCTTCTTACCTGGAGTGCTATTTATCAATCTAGGTTGTTTCGATGTGAGTTTTGTAGGGATGAATATAATTTCATACAATAAAACCATACAAGCAATTTTTCTTCAGAAATCATGACCCGGTTACTCAAGATAATCCACAGACTTTGTGGGACTCTACTAAAAATAGAAATAGTTCCTAAACAAAAACAAGGTCTGCAAATCTATCTCGAGTCATGACTTGCCATGAAATGCCATCCATTACATTTCAAAGAAGACATTCTAATTAGATATTAACCAGACACTTGGCAACTCATATGAAAAATAATGTAGATTGATGAATAGCAATGCAGCTAAGAGGAAAAAAGTATATTTTTGACTTTGGGGTGAACTTTTTTTCTAGAATGGTGAACAGAGGAACATGGGAACAACAAAAAAGCCAAAGTAACCACACACTGAAACAGACATTGTGCACTATCCGATGGTCATTCCCACCATCTTGCGGTTTGCTCTCCCCAGCAGTGAAAGGGACAGGCCAGCTGCGGCGGTGGCTGCAGTAGTGAAGAGCGACAAGCGTTCTATGAGTGCTAGCAGTGAAGAGAGCATGGGGAGCTGGTCCCATATAACCCCCGAGGATGACCCCCACGAGGAGACCAGTAGTTTTATCCAGCTGAGCGAGGGGTCAGTAACCGTTGCTCCTTGATACTGCTCCAAACGCTGCTGCTCCCACCCTCACCCCACTCTCATTGGCCCATTGCTACTGACACTTGTGCTCTCTTGTGCCACTGCCAATTTACTCCCTGCTGCTGCAATATCCACGCCTGCTAAGGCGGTGTATGGCAGAGAGCTCGCTCCACAAAGCCCTCTCCATGGCTCGCATACAGGGCCAGACCCTGCCTGCACCCCACACACAACTGCTGCAGTAGTAGGCTGCAGTGGTACAGGCTGTTCTGCTCCTCTCACATCAAAAGCCTCTAGTTCAAAACATTTGCTACACCATTCTCTGCTTCATTAAATCCTCATTCGTTGTAGCCAACTACACACACTTTTTCAACTTTGAGTCAGTGCCGTGTGCTTGCTAGTTGAAATAAGCCAACAGTAGAGATGACCCAGTTATCATCTTACCTCAAAAACAACATATATGCTCTAAATATGGACAGATGATAAGCATTACAAACTGCATACTGAAATGCAATTATTTCAAAAGACATGTTTGGATCAGAGAGAAAACGGGAAGTTGTTAAGTGTGGTACTGATACAAGAGTTTAGCTTAATTAACTGCAGTAGTAGTTGTATTCACCACCACAACACTTGCTGCTCCTTGCAACCTTTCCATCTACCTGCTTACCTTAACTTCACCTCATTCCCTGATCCATGTTGTGACACAAGGGCACGGCTGCCAGCCCTGCCTGTCCACCCTACCCGCCTAAACTGCCTTCAAATCTCCTCATCTTCATATTCAGGCAGGCTTGCTGCAGGACAAAAAATCCCTAGATCTCCCACCTTGAGCGTCCAATTCCGCTGCAGCTGCTATTTATATGTTAATCACCAGCTAATGAACAACATGACCTGCATCGCTGCGCCTGGTTATTGTTCTCTCCACAAGTCAGTGATCATGTCGGAGGTCTCGAGATAACATTGGAATGACGCTATCTGCTGTTGTTTTATTGGTTAACAGGAACGGAACCAGCAGCGCATCCAGCCTCGGCCTGGCAGACCTGGATGCTTTTTCTGATGTGCCCACTCAGAGCACAGTAATCAGGTAACTGTCACTGTCACAGGCAGGTGCTGAAATATTCATCATTACTGTCTCTCTGATGCCAATAATGACATTTTTTCAAAGAAGACAGGAAATCTGTGGACAGTATATTGCTTTTTCTCATTTTCTCACCTAGAGCAACGCAAGCAGGTGTCATGTGACTGTGACAGGCTGCTGAACTCATGTACATGACAGATTATAGTTAATTACATAGTCCGCCATTCCAGCCCAGATGATGAACTTCTAGAAATAAAAGCCTGTCCAGTCTGCTGCATCTTTTATATTTTATTTCATAAATGTGTCCCAACTGTAAAGTTTGAATCAGTTTAACGATGTGAGTCTCAGGAACGCCTTGCAGGAATTTCTTCAAAGGTCCAGTTTAACTCAAGGTTAAAGTGATTAGAGGTCAAAGGTCACTGTGACTTCACCAAATACAGTACATTCATAGGCTCATAGAGTGCAGCAGGAATGAGTTCTGAGACCAGGAAGTAGGTTAGCATTTTAGTGCCTTGTGGTCTGTCATCTCAAACTCAATCAGACAACTTACCAGTATTTAGGTTTTTACTTGTCCTTAAAAAAAGAGTTGCTAACAAGTGGCTAAATGAGACTACAGTGGTTGTTGTCAGAGACCGTCTGAAATATAGAGGTAGTGACATTCAAGTCAAGTGACTGGAGTCGTCCACTATAGCATAACATTAGCTTTTACCTTCTGTCAGCTGTATTAATGTTCAAACATCGTAAAAGTGCTGTTCTTTTCTGAACGTTATTCTGCTGAACAAAAAATATGAGCATCAAAAAGGTGTGTTTGCAACAGAGCTTATTTCCTGCAATGATCCAAAGTCAAATGCAAAAGTCCCATAGGTAAATTCTCAGTTGACCCCATGGTCTACAAAAATCTGTCATTCATTAACTGCTATGCCAAGATTTCACACAAATGTTATTATTGGTGTAAAATATGTGATTATATAACAGGTCTCAATAAATAGCATGACTTTTTGGGAAACATGCTTGTCCACTTTTCTTTTGCTATGAACTAGATGAAAAGGTCTGGCACATAACTCCTTGTTGTTTTCTCACTTTGTTCTTTGTACACATTAAACAGATAAAATATAACATTAATTAATGCGCTTCTATGCCCTAGTTGGCAAATTATGTTGCCTTTTGACGGATAGGCTAGCTGCTCCCCTGTCTAGCTGACCAGCAATTGATGGTAGTTTGTATTTACTGTGCAAACATTAAAGTATTTTGTCATGTAACTCTAAGCAAAAAAAGTGATTACAGTTGTCACTGAAACTGTATATATTGTTCCTTTCACAGTGAGGAGACAGAGAAAGGACATGCAGGAACAAAGGAAAATGCCTTTGGTAAGTGTAATGATGGATTTTCATATCCTCTCAATATAATCAACTTCTTAAATATTTGCATCCTTCGTGAGCTTTATCACCTCTCTTCGATCTCTGTTGAGTGACTCCACGTACAGTTTGTGAAGGGTCTGTTAAGGGTCCCTGGGGACATTTTGTTTTTTATTTTCATGCCAATTGTCATCTCATTTCCTTAAATTAGCTTAAAATGGATAAGGTACGCAAAAAAAGTGTCATCAGACGTGTCCCTAGTGACAAAAAATATCCCATTGAAAATGCCATTTTTGATCCCATGTTTATCTTAACATAACCTAATGCAACATCATGTTAAGATTTCATTTTAGACTGATAGCTTTGAATTTCAAATTTTTATTTTTGTCCACCAGGTGGCGCAATTTTTTTGCATTCAAAGCATGCAGACAAATTTCACACTTTACTGTGTTCTGCAAGGGTGTCTTGCTGCTGAAAGGATAGGTGTGTCATTATTTTATTTTATTTATTATATTTTTATGAGATGTCCAAGACTTGAAGAAGAATAAAAAGTCTTACTATAGCATGTTGGAAATTTTCATGAAAAAGTCATAAAATTTTGAAATTCCCTGAAAGGCTCAAAATTGTCTTATTATGTTCTGTGGATACATGGAGTAGTGTAGTTTATCCAAAAATTACAGAAAATCACCATTTTATGGGATGTCAAAACTTGGAAAAAGTCATACTATAGTATGTCGAGTTTTGACAAAACGTGTCAAATTTTGAGAAGCCATGAATTGCTTAAATTATCCCAATTATAGTCTGTTGATACATATTAGAGCATAATATGACCAGAAATGTCAGAAAAACACCATATTAGGAAATGTCAAAAAATTTATAAAATCATACTATAGTATGTCGATTTTTTGTCAAAACTGGTCAAATTATAGTATAGTATAGTTTGTCCAAAAATGACAGAAAAACAAGATATTATGAAATGTCCAAAATTTGAAAAGTCAAACTATAATATGTCGATTTTCTTTCCTGAAAAAGTCTTAAAATTTTAAAATAGCCTTAAATGCTCAAAATAGTCTTATTATATTCTGTTGATACATGTAGGAGTATAGTTTGTCCAAAAATGACAGAAGAACAAGATGTTAGGAAATGTGCAAAATTTGAAAGGTCATACTATAGTATGTCAATTTTTGTCTAAACAGGTCTAATTTTAAAATGCCTAAAAATGCTCAAAATGTCCCAAATACAGTCTGTTGATACATGTTATAGCATAATGTATCCAAAAATGACAGAAAAACACCATATTATGACGTGTCCAAAATTTGAGAGAAGTCATATAATAGCATGTCGTTTTTTTTCCCCCCAAATTTTCAACTTTATTAAAAATGCAACAAATTCGCAGGGTAGCTTTATTAGAGTCTGCTGATGCGTGTCAGAGTAAAACTTTTTAAAAAATGACAGAAAAACACCATATTATAACGTGTTTTGTCAAAAGTGGTCAAACTTTAAAATTCC
>CAFUXE010003078.1:0-12611 GCA_903364295.1 Serranus cabrilla
AGCAGCTCAGTCACATACCTGCAAAGGTGGATAGATTTGCAAAATAAACTTAGCTGGATATTTCAATCAAAGTGTAACTGATTTCCAATGTAATTGTCCTTAAAAGTACCTACCTAATGTTCATTCATTTCTGGATTATACATGTGACAGATGTCTATTTCATTAAAATTGACAGGTGTTTATTTGGGCTTACCTGCATGGTTCAAACAGGACCTCGAGCCTCTGCAGTTTTCCCCACTCAGCTTCGGTTGGCATGACCGTCTGTGGCTGTTCTTTTGATCCAACGTAGCCTGGACAGCCTCTCGGTTGCAAAGGAGGCGCGAGACCATTAGTATAAGTTGCTCCCTCTTTTTTCCAAGTGCTACTTGTTGCTGGTTAAGTTCTGTGGGACTCGCAGGGCTTTGTTTAAAATGGCCAACAATCTGGCGGCACTTTACTAGTACACCGGCAAACCCACTGCTATCGAGGCAGACCGTGATGGTCCTTTGGAGAATGTGAGCATTGCAGGCGATGTGCTCGTATGGAAGGGTTCTCATAGCAGCCCGCATGTTTGCTGCGCTGTCTGTACCGATGGTGGATATCTTGTTTTCAACTCCCCAGTCATTTGCCACCTTGAGGAACTGTTCGGCGCATTGATCAGCGAAGTGCCTGGTTTCCGTTTTCATGACAGTCAGTGCAAATGAGTTGAGGTTCCACTCACCATCAATAAAGTGTCCGGTCACCCCAAAATAGCTGTGGTTGCCAGCTGAGGTCCAGTGATCTCCGGTTATAGCAACATAGTTGGGCGAATCCTCCACCAAAGTCTCAAGTTTGTTTTTCTTTTCGCCGTCGTACATCTTGCTGACTTTGGTCGTCATTGTGGTCCTGCACGGTGGCTCGTATGACGGGTCACTGGACGCAGTTTGCAACACCTCTGCTAACCCCTCGTCTTCCACTATGTTAATCGGCCTGCAGTTCATCGCAATCCATTTGGCAAGAGCATTCGTCAGCCTGTCGGTCGCAGACTTGCTCATACGTGGGGTGTTCTCGAGTTTAGTTTGGCGAAGAGCTTTGCTATGGCTCGCTAAATTGACGTCTTCGCTGCTAGCGTTAGCTTTAGCTGCACTCACGACTGGTTGCTTTGCGTTGATGTGGTATGCTAAACTTGAGCTGCTTCGGTGGTAACCAAACTCCTTCTTACAAAGCAGGCATATCACTCTTCCCTTATCAATGGTGCCGTCGGGGCGTTTTTGACATGTAAATTTCCCGTTCATTGGACCGATAACTCTCATAAGCTCCTCCATTTTCACATGTCCTCTTCACCTGGCCCTCCCAACTACAATGGGAGTCTAAACAAGGCCAAACACAATTACAGCCAATCAATGTGGACCTCAGGGTGTGACTGACCATCGTTTCCCACCCCAACATCTCAAGCAAAAGAAGCCCTAGTCATAGAAACGGATTTTTATAAAAAGGCAACTCGCATACAGAAATAGTAAAGTCAGAGATAAAAAATTAACGACTATACTATGATATTTTCTTATTATGAAGTCATACTATATTATGATTTTTTTTTTATATTTGCATTTGGAGCTCTAACCACTAGGTGGTACTCTAAGCTAATATTCATTTCTTTAAAATGCAGTTTAAACAAATTCCCACTCAGAAAAAGTTCCCGGTGTTTTAAATCCCAGATTATACACCTGCTGTTATCACATTTTCTTAAATATCCCTTTGAGGAAAATTCTTGTTGTATATCATTTACAGCAGTGACATCCATCTCTCATGTTGTACTTGAATACTTTTTGGTTTACTGAAAGTGGTTTTCAAATTTATTTTTGAAACTTGCCAAATTAACTCCTGCAATGTTGGAAAACCAGGAGTAATCTGCATCTGTGCACAATCTGTACAGAATATATGGTGTTTACATGTATTTTTTAAATACCTTTTTAGTTATTGATGAAGATAAACACTAATAAAAGACATGCAAAGTCAGTCATTATCTCACTTATACTGTATTGTATTGCATATTATGGACAATCTTTATTCATTTACTTGTAAAGCAGGACTTTAAAGAGGAGACACTTCACTAAAACTCACCTCTACTAACTTTAACAGTATTATATAATCTATCTGTGATTACATGAGTCATTTAAGGCCTTTTTTTCCTGAACCCACCTTCTCCAAGCATTCATCCACTATACGCCTACATCTGTGTACTAATTCTTACATTATGGTATTTGACAAATTGATTTAAGGTATCATTGCTTTTTTTTTAAACTGTGTGTATTCACACTACTGTTTATATCTACTCAGTTTTACACACCGTCGGACAAAGAAAGCACAAACCACCTGTTAATTAAGAACATTGTTTAATCAACAGTGGATCTTCAGTAATAAATAAATGCACAGATCATCCATTCCACAATAAAATTGAGGGAAAGTTGTTTTTTTTTCTTTTATATAAATGTCCAAGTGGAGGATTGATATTGCCATGATGGGTAAACAGCATTGACCAGACAGAGAGACAGTCTAGACAGATGGACTAACACAGAGAGGCAGACAGGCTGACAAACAGACAGACAATTACCACACAGATGTGTACAAAGTATTGCGTTTTTCACTGATTGACTCTCTTTTCTCTCTCTCTCTGTCTCTGTCTCTCCCTACATGGACAAAATGTCTTTATGCAAAGTCTATTCAGTCTACCATCACCATGATGTGCAAATCAATCATAAATTATAAATACAGTATTGCATCACTTCAAAGTGCTACAGAGATAGGTGCCGACAATCTTCAAAAACAGAAAAAGGTTTGTTTTCTTTGAAACCCTGTGTGTATACGTGTGTGTGCTTGTGTGTCTGTCGAGCGTAGGTCAGGACCCGGGTATAAAAGCAACCATGGTTGGACTTTGTGCCTTTGGATGTCTAGCACAGAAAGCTTAACCTGGTCAAAAGCAGGAGCAGTACAAACATTGTCTGAAACTGTGACATTATGAAAATTATACATGATGTTTGGGTTTAACAACCTAAAAAAAACACTGCAACTGTTGTTTTCCTGGAGTGGATTGTAAGTACAGTATTGCATGACTTCAATGTGCCACAGAGAGCTGTTGACAGCTCTGAAAAAAGAGAATCAACTGAATTATAAGGACAGTTTCCTGTTATTGGATTATGGTCTCACTCTCAAAGCTATCTTCTCTTTTCCCCATCATTCCTTTTTAAAAGGTGAAATATTATCTTAACCTGGATTCCCCTCACAAGGAACAACACTGAGCGTCCCTGATGTTTGGTAAGCAGTAGAGTTGGGTCGAATCCCGGTTTAACCGGTCCGGTCCTGTGTGCGAGCTTATCTGGTTTTGATTTTATGCAAACTGGCTGAAGCATCATTTGTCATTCTGACACGTTCTGGCACATTTAAAGTAGCCTTTATCAGCAGCTATGAGCTGATGAGCAATGGTACCAAATCAAAATTGTATTGCATTAGTTACAGTGATTTGGGTAGGTAACGGTAAAGTTTTTGAGGAAACGAGGTAATATAGAAACACTTTGGATTTGAAGCCAATAAAATGGAGATAAGCTGAAAAACAAAGATGAGGCAATGTGTAAACACTGCATGACTGGTACGCCAGTCTAGTCTGATGGTTGGCTTACTTTCAAACCGGTTTGAATATTATTTTATAGTTTGAATGTCCTGTCTTTGAAAATCTAGACACAAGGCAAAACATGACAAAAATTTTGCCTCTATAAGTTCTCCAGTTTGCTCAAATTTAATGTTTAGGGTGGAAATGTGTCAGCCTGAGAAACTGCTATTTCAAAGGTCAAATTCACTGTCAGTTTAATGCCAAATATGGACTTACTCAGATACAGTATATTATGTGTGTGTGTTTGTGAGAGATGCAGAGACATTGTGGAATGTGTACTGCACTGCTGAAATGCTGATGCTTTTTTTTTTTTTTTTTGAAGTCTAACATTCAGCAATCGGCATTCTAGCAGCAAACCAAAATCCATGGGATACCTTTATGAACAAGGCACAAACATCTTAAAGGACCATTTCTGGTGTTGTACATTTTAGCCCCTTAACTAAAAAAAAAAGAATTTTCTTAAGCATCCTATAGGAGCCAATGTTTTCAGTTAATTTGTGATGAAAATAAAATAGCAGAAAAGCCTTAAAAAGCCATCTGTGTTTTGATAAATGGTTACCTGTAAAGAATAATTTATTATAATGTGTTAAAACATACAAAACCATTCGAATGGTCCTTTAGGTGGCTGTCTTTCAGAGCCACTGTGCTCCAAAATATGCCCTCTGATCTAAGAGAAAATCAAGCAAAAACTCATTTTTGTGACGTCGTCAGTCTCCTACAGCTTTTTCTTTCAGCCCTTTCGTCCAAAACTAATTTTTTGTGATGTAGCAGAAGGGGTTTCCTACTGAGTGTATCAGGGGGCCTGCTGTGGGGTTTCCCAGTCCATTTACAAGGGCCCTGGCCTTCATTTGGCATCTTATTTTATTTATTTAGCCTCTTCAGTGAGGAGATGAGGAGCAGAGGAGAGGGGGCGGACGGGGTGAAGATGAGAGGCAGAGATGAGAGGAGGAGGAGGAGGAGGGAAGGAATATAAAAGGATGAAAAGGAGATGAGAGGAGAGGAAGGTGTGGGGGAGAGACAGATAGAGGAAGAGGACGTATGAAAGACAGGAAGCTCCGGTCAGAGCACCTGTCACGGAAGAGGCTCCTGCTTTCTATCACCGTCTCCTCCCCTCTTTTTTCCATCCATCTCTTTTGTCTGGCAACAGGAGGGACACCCAAAGGGGAAAGAGCGGGTGCTTAAAATTCCTCCTTCCTTCCTGTGTCCATCTCCTCTCCTAAAGACCTGTTGTCTCCATAGCAACAGCCCCTGACTTCATACTGAGCTTATTCAGTTGGTAGTCATGAATGTGTGTGCGTGTGTGTGTGTGTGTGAGGCAGAGAGAGAGAGTGTTAGCAGCTCATGCCTCTCTGTGTCACCGTTTGTGTGCCCCTGTGCATGTTGTTGTTTTTGTTTTTCAAGGAAGAGGGTGTATCTTCAGTAAACGTCAGTCCAACACTCCGTCCCATCTTGAGAGCCAGTTCATTTTTGGTCAATTTGAAGAAATCTTGTGTTAAAATGGAAGGAGCGTTGGCTGGTTTCAAACTTTAAAAAGTTTTGTTTTTTTCAGTCTTTGAGTTCTGAATCAGGCACCGTTTCGCTTCTCACCTCCCCGCCCTGGAAGCATGTACATACAGCTGTCAGTACGACTGACAGCTCCTCCAGCCAATGACAGCCCAGTGTGTTCTGAGTTAGTTATTTGGGGCAAGGCTGTGATTGGCAGTCCATCAGCAGCCGGGGGAGGTCGTGATCGGGCTGTGGTGCAGGTAGGCGGGGTTCACCACCGAAACTGGGAAGTTGAAGATAAACGGGGATGTGGGCGTGGCCGCCGTCGACACAGAGGTCGTCGAGGTCTTGGGTCCGAGCAGCGGGCTCGCTGTGGCGGCCGCTTCGGCGGCGCATGAGGTGGCGAGGAGCTGCGACTCGAACTGCAGCAGCTGGCCCATGAAGCTGAAGTTGGGGGAGATGATGCTGCGACGCCGGCGCACAAACTCGAAGGCTTCGTCCAGACGCACCCGCTTCCTCTTCATCAGGTAGGCCAGGCAGATGGTGGCGGAGCGGGAGATGCCTGCTTGACAATGGACCAGCACTCGCCCACTGGAGTCTCGTACTGAATCTGAGGAGAGAGGGGGGGTCAGAGGTCAGACGTTTCCATGAATAATAATCATAACTCAGTTTGTATCAGCTGCTAAATAATTTCCAGTGGTGGAATGATTGCCACTGAAATGCTACAGGTATTCATGCTCCCCAGAGGATGCACTAGTTATTTCCTCTAGTGCCACCAGCAGGTCAAAAGGTGATGGGTTCAAACGTTTTTCATTACAGCTTAAAAAAATTCTATTTTAGCCGCCATATCAGTTATGGATAAATTTCCCCTTTTTAAATCATGATCGCATCGGTCTCAAAAATTCCACATCGGTAGAAAAGAAATGTATCACATCAAGTAATCTATTGGTACTGATAATGGTACTACACTATACACAGCCTTAGTTGTCAGCGTGAGTATTTGTTTAATCAGGTGCTTCCCCTTTTGCAGCAGCACATTGCTTAGCTTCTACATCCATAATCAGAGAATATGGATAAGTTCCTCATGCAACCCCACTTTAATAAATCTAAACTATCCCTTTAACAAACAAACTGTCACCCCAAATGCTAATTTTTTTATTTATTTATTTATTTATTTTTTACAGCCACTGAGTATTTTAAACTCAACAGATGTACAGCTTTGCCTCAAGCTGTTTTCATTTCTTCTCCTCCACACTTTCATGCCTTCCCCTCTCTGCGCAGTCAAACTCACCTCAAAGTGAGAAAGCAGCAAATCACATTTCACTGAAACACGCAAGTGCAAAAAATTTGAGTCATCAGCCTCTTTCACACTTCCTCCCCCGTCCTATTTATGTCTCTTGCCTCTTTCAGTATGTTCAGTCGCATGCTATTACTTGGTTACTGTGGATAACCAGATTTAGGTAATAGTTTGGTTGGAGCGTTTACAGTAACTCAATCTGCCTGAACGATCAGTTGGACAGTCATGCTGTGGAGCATGTGAGCAGGAAAAGATGAGGACGATAACCGAGAGACTTTTTAAATTTATTTTGTATTTTGATTAATTTTATCCAATTTTGAAAATAAAATGACTGCTTTGAAGCCAGTTCACTCCGTGATCTTTCTTGCACACGAGCAGAAGAATATTTATTCTCTAAATGCACAGATTCTATATTGCTAACAACCACCTCTACCATCTCCCATTGTATGTCTTGCCGTGGTTTCAGTTGTCTAAATTTTCTCTCTCTCTTTAACACACAAACAGACAGATTTCAGGTAACTCCACCACAGCGTCTGTTCACCCGGTAACAGTGGATGAGTCAGACTCTGGTCCCACAGCAGCTAACTATGACGCATACCAGCACCTACACACACACACATTAGAGTACATGCTCACGAACATACACTCACAACACAGAAACCACGCACACATTGTCTATGCACAGCGTGCATATGCAAAGCAAAAGCAAATCGCATACTTGCTTCTATTAAATACACAAACAGAAATCGTCCTCCAGAGAAATGATTGATCGGAATATTTTCCAAATGCTTTCTTCTGTCTTTTCCTTGATTGTGTTACATGGTTTTGTTCTGCAGTGGATTAAACTGATTTGATTTCGGCGGGTATTTTCTTTCTGTTTCTGCCTCTGCAAAATCTGCTGAAATGTGTCTTATAAAGGGCTACTTGGAAATAATATCATTCGACAGATCCCTATGAATGAATGTCTGATTTGTCATCATGTTCCCACTCTATATGCACAGTGTATCTGCTACATGAAAGCCTTTCCCTGTAAGCTGCTTTATGGGAAAAATTCTCAGACTGTCAAAAAAATACAGAGGGAGAAACATCCCAGCAAAGACACACAAAACACAAAGATCATATTTGGTTGAAATAGCCATTAAATTAGATGTAACCACTCTAAAACAACATAAAATGACATCTTGCTTCAAAAAAGTGTCACCTCTTTGTAATAGACTTCCTATATAACCTGCATTTCAAGCACTTCATTCAAAATCCAAGCACTTTTCCAACCTTGAAAACACCACTTTTAAATTCAAGTGCATTCAAGCCGTAGGAACCCTGTAACTTAGATTAACTGTTTAAAAATGACCTAAAAATGATGCGACCTAAAAACAAACCACATAAAGCACAAAACATGCTTTAGCCTGAAGGAAACTCACTTCATTTGTGGTTATCCTCCATGGTAATGCATTTGCTATGCTGAGATACCACACACACACACACATACACATACATACACACACTCCTACTCACTGACCTATGAACTCAATAGCCTCCAGGAACCAGCAGCTGATGTCTTCTTTATGGTTGTCCTCCACAGGAATACATTTGTACTGGTACGCCCCCTCGAAGTGGTTGGGACAGTCAGCGGACACGTTCAGCAAGGCGGAGATTCCGATGGTGTCTAGGACCTCCTTCTTTGAGGCGTGGAGGGCGCTGCCAAGGTAGAGGAACGGGAGAATCTCAACTGGGCCGCCCTGGACCAAAGACAGATGGGAGGGATGATGATTAATAAATTATTTCATCAGAAATCGGCAGTGAAGAGACTGATTTTTCTGTTCGGAGGCAGTTTATTCATAATTCATTCAGGCAATGAACAAAACATCTCCTGATTCAACCTGGAGAGCCACGTTGGGCCGAATTTACTTAAATGTAAAGCAGCCTCGATGATAAGACAAAGAAGTCACTGTCTCAGTGTGCAGCAGATGGCAGATGACTTCAGTAGAAGTGTGACCTCGCTTAAATATTTTGCTAATCACATTCGTTTCGCCTTTAAGTGGACAGGGGTAGCTTATTATCTGTGTGATTAATGCAGGGTCATTTGATATGGGCTATGTAGTTTGTTAGTTATTTCCCCATATGGAAACACATCTCTCTGAATAATGTTTACACGCTGAACATTTGATGGAAATAAAAGCATGATTGACTCATCTATCTCGGGGATTTACATTTTTTTTCATGCTGCCGTTGAGGACACCTTGTACTCTTTCTGCAATCACTCTTCATAAGCGGAAAAAAACAGTTATTCTGAGAAAAATATGCTCCATAACAACGCTTCGTCTGAGAGCCAGTCCTACTCAATTACATTTATGACATAACATTGACTGAGGATGTGAAGGCTTGCTACAGTTCCTGGAAAAAGGAAGTAACTCGCAAGATATCATGAATACATATTTGTCCTTACTGGCATTTGAAGATATTAATGTTGCCTGGCAAATGTATTTATATAGCACATGTCAGCTACAAGAAAATTAAAAATACTTTAAATTAAAACATTAAAGGGACTCTTAAATACAATTATAAACTGTAATTGAAGAGCAAAAAGGGGGTAAAATACAAATCAGGTATAAAGAATAAAGGTCACAATGTCAGTAAAAAGGAAATATTTTTTCTGAAAGATTTATCTTATTTTGAAATCTCAAAGCATCTACCAGTGTAAAAGTAGAAGTATTGTTTTCCCTTTCATTGGATCTGAGGGGTCAGCCAGTTGGCGGTCTATACCGGTAGTGAGACTTATTGATGAGGGCTCAGTCTGTTTATGTCACTGCCGCTGACGACCTCGGTACTGACACAGCGTCAGGAAATGATCAATACTGCTAAGAGATGTAATGTGAGGAGCGGGGGTGGAGGCTGAGAGGAAAATAGCGAGTGAGATACCTAACAGGAAGCTACAGTATTCGTTAAAATCAAAAATGAAAAAACACTTGACAGTGTGGCTGAGACGATCAAGCATTTTTCTTAGAAATGGCACAGAGGCTGAATTGTCTGCGTGCCTCTCCTCATGCGTACCAGAGGAATTTCACTACATGTGACTGTGAATGTTGCAGGAAAATCTGCAGGCCCACACAGCCGATCACTGACCAGCAAAACACGACCACCCAGGTCACAGGAAGTGATGCAGAGGCAAATCAATAGTGAACTATGACCTCCGGTGTCACAAAATAAGTCATTTAAACAAAAAGTGGGTTTTCAGGAAACGTTCCTATCAGTTTACATCATTTTTTTCTTGCATGGCCTTTAGAATGAAGAAGCAAGCATGCATCTATACTTTCACTATTTAATTCACACAGAAGTCAACAAAAATTGGTTTGGTAATTTCATACAGAATATTAATTTGTTGAATTAACAGAAAACATGCTATAATCAAAATATGAAATTATCTATATGAGGAAAGAGGAAATGCAGTTAAAGTTCCAGTGTTTGCACACAGCACCTCTCATCGTCAAAATGTAAAACAATTAGTTGACTGACGTGACATAGATAAATTCCAACTACCTGCAATCAAATTGTAAAAGAAAAAGAAAAAAAGAAGGGATTTCCTTGTGTTTTTTTCATTAAGATGAAGGTTTAGGTTCTCAATCAACCGAGCAATGCACAAGCCTGAATCAGTGCCTTTAGATGAGCCACTTCAGTGCCGTTACAGTTATTTCCAGCTGCAATGATTGTGCAGAGATGTCGAGTGCAAATTCAGCAGACACGGAAAAACTGACCAATCAGAGCAGATCAGGCTATTTCAAGCTGGGGGGCTTAAGGGCACATTCACTAAGCATTTAGCATTTCACACACATGGTGAATACAGGTATATTCATATAGACAGAATGAAAGGCTGGCAGGTGAGAGTTTTACCTGGTCGTGGTGTGGCGTTCCACAAGACGAGCAGGCAGAGTCGATGCTGGACTGGCTGGTGAGGGTTGGTAAGGATTTGGTCTTTATACAAAACTCTGGGTACTCTGAGAAAAACCTGTCGTATCCACCTGGAAGAGAGACGCCATGGTCAAACACGATGCATGGAATCTAAATATTACAGTAAAATATGAGGGATTCAATCACTACCGGGGACCGCAGACACACATTTTAAGATCCACCAGGAACATTAGGATTCTTTGTGGGGTTTATACTCATAACACTACAGAAGCATATATCTGTGCAATACAAGCACAGCAACCTACATTAACATTGCGGCACAATCTGCATCAGGATTTACACCTCTGCATAGAATGCGCCTGACATAAAGTCCATTAAACTGACCTCTGACCTACGTCTACTCCTGTGATTTGAAAACAATCTCATCATCCCTTTGCTTTATTTTATACATCTGCAGGCTGACCGCTGCTCCCTGCACCTCAGGGATCACATCAGATTAACTGGGAAATGTCATCTTTATAAGCTACACACATACACCCCTGTGCTTCAAGGCGTCTACGTCATTAGGATGCACACACACACAGAAAAAAAAGAATGCGCCACAGCTTGCAGCTTGCAGCAGCTTTGCCTTTTTCTCAAATTCCTTGCAGTCTAAATTATTCTGGTGGGTGAATCAAACGTTGATTTTTAGATTTTACATCTTCCAATCGTTTATTTACCCAAACGGGTTGTTTCTGTTAAGCATCATGTGTGTCCTGTAAGTCCCTCCGGTTTGATGTGGCTTCTACGCACCAGCATTACCTCATTCACTCAGCTCACGGCCATTGGTCTGTGTGTGAATGTGTGTAGCTCTGAGTGACTGAGTGAGTGTGTGTATTGTAAAAAAAAAAAAAATGTACACCAGTGTATAAAAATAGAATAGGCATGGTTGGGATAATACACTTTAACCTCTGGTTTATAGAGGTTCTACTGAACAACAATAGCCAGTATCTTTATTGTCAGGGTAATAAAATAATATTGATGCTGGTTGAAAAATGAAATTAGAAATGCCCCAGATAGGCTGATGGCATATCCATTGAAATTAGGCTATTCATGAAATTTAAAGCTATTATTGACATTATAATCCTCAAAGTGTGTGCAATTTTATCATATAATTTTAATTGTGCATCTTTTATTCTATACAAAGGCTTAATGAAGAAGAAGCGTCATTTGTATTTGGATATAACAGTATCAGAGGTGAGGTAGCATCCCCATTGAGACAAAAAAAGGTGTTTCTCTCCATTTAAAGGCGGAATTTAATAAGGAAATAAACCATATTTATGTTTTTATTATTATTATTATTAATATTACAACCCTCATCATTATAATTGTATTGCCCTTAATAGGACTGAAACATGGAATAAACACCACTCATCAATTACATTAAATTAAATACTCCAATGAACAGTTTTGAGGCTGCATCCTTAAATTTAAAGACCATACTGGTGCTACTGGTGTTTATATTTTATCATCATTACATTACATGCAGCTGACCCACGATGAAGCACAAAACATTTACCTTTGAGCAGGTAGATTTGTGTACCAGAGGAGTCCCTGCACACTGCGTTTAACACCAGATTCAGTGTGCTGTCTTCTTTCACCGTCTCGGAGTCCGGCGTCCTCTCGTCGTACAACACCACGGCGGAGTACATCCCGGAGCGCAGGCGGCTGCGGACCTCCTCGTCCCCGGCCAGTATCTGGTCCAGGCTGAGCACGGAGCCCTTGGCCCTGCGGCGGACGATGGTGTTGCAACGGGCGTTGACGGCCCCGCGGATGTGTCCCGCGTTGAAGGCGAGGAAGGAGCGGCAGTCCAGCAGCAGGCACTTGCCGCTGTCGTCCTTTAAGAACCGTTTCACCACCGGGCAGTCCATCTCACCCAGGTCCTCCATGGCACGTCGTTTCAGGCTGCGTGTGTCGGCTTCACTGTCGGTTATGTCCTCTGTCTGTCTCTGTCGCTGAGCCCCCACCGCCCTCCAAACTTCGGGTCCTGCGGTGGATTTGCGTTTCTCTTCTATCCGCGCATTGTAACCGCACTACTCTTCTCGCTCAGTCCGGTCACCTCTCTCTTTCTCTCTCTCTCCCTCTCCGAGTGTTTCTCCTCTGGATTGTTTCTCTTTTTTCTTTTTTTTATGAATGGGTGCATCGCGTCAAGGCGGAGGTGACGTCAACGGATAGCAGCCAATCATAACGCGTCCAGTTTCCCGTCCCCTTTCCTCCTATGCCGTTCATTCATAAAAAAAAAAAAAAAAAAAAAAAAAAAAA
>CAFUXE010003078.1:21227-34885 GCA_903364295.1 Serranus cabrilla
AAAAAAAAAAAAGAAATTAATAATAATAAAATATTTTTTGTTAGTTGCTCTTTAGGGCCCCCTAGTGGCCGCGGGGCCCTAAGCCGTCGCTTAGTTCGCTTATGCCTTGGGCCGGCTCTGATAGTACTCTCAAAGCACACATGTATCAAGACATATTGTGCTGAACTCATGCTGACCCGTGTCTCATATGATATTTTCCTGTTAATTTTCCCAATAAACAACATGAAGGGCAGCTGACCAGTGGAGGCGTGCAGAGCACAAGGGGAGGAGGGGGGAGGAGAGGAAGACAGGAGATGAATGGGGGAAGGACAAGAGGAAGCGGAGTGTCCTTGTTAATGTGACACGGTCACATTTAAGTGATTGAATTTCCTCTGTGTAAGTGTGTGTGTGTTTGTGTATGAGTGTATAGCCATGAGTCAATTGCCCAACTGCTTGACAGCCAGCATGACTAGAATTACACAACACACAAGTCAAACATTTCCCCCCTCTGCACCCACTGGAGGCTTGAAATGAAAATCAGGGCTGGTGGTGTTATCACAATCTGGCACAGTTCAATGCATCTGAATCATTCTATATCCTGTGTGTTGTAACATTTGACAAGCTCTCTTCCTTAGTCATCACTGGTCACCATTCATTCTTCTCCTTTTTTCACTTTTCCAAAGAAGTCAAGACATGATGTAACCTGTAGATTGTCACATCTATCATTTAAACCTTGTGGAGCGTCATGGAGGAGCATGAACCAAATAACCATTTACAGGCTTTTACATCCATAATTTTATTTATTTAAACTTGATCACATCTTTTTGTTAAACAAATCACAAGAATTACGGGACAAAAAAAATATACTGAATTGTATTTAATAGATAAAAAAACAAACTCTTAAATATGAATATATATTGGTGGTATCTCTGAAAGACATAGAGAGAACATGTGTTCGGTTATTGGGACCGGTTTCCAACAGAGATTCTTGATAGAGTTGCTTCTTCTTCCAAGGAAACTTCTCCAGGAATTTAACTACTGACTTCCACTGAATGATTGCTAAAGTAGCATTTATCGTCAACACACCCTATCCAAATACGCAATGTTTTATCTATGCTCTGCGATCAGTATGCTTCTATATAAAATTGTGCAATTTTAAATGGTAAAAGGTGGGTGGGGAGTTATCAGTTCACTTATCAGTTTGAATCCATGGAATGATAAAAATACTGAGAAGAAGACGGAGGCGAGAGCTGTTCAGTCATGACTGATGCAGGCATTTTATTTTTACATCTCAGCGCCAACCGCCTTCTTCAGGATAAAAAATAAACACACAAATCATTTCAGATGACTAGGGAGACAACTAACAAGCCTGCCTTTATATGGATTACCCTCAAACTCATGCAGCTCTATTCCCATCAAAGAAATACGATGATAATGACAAATACAGTGGAAAGGAACATTTCTTTGGGTGATAACTGATTATAAATTACGTTGGAAACTACACATAAATTATGTAAAAACAATAATGCCTAAAACCATTGCAATGTTATTCAAAACTAAAGATATCTTATATATATAATATATATGATATAATATAATTTAACTTACTTTATAGACGGTAATGTCCTCTCATAGTTCTGTATGTTAGCTACTGCATGGAGGTATCTGGAAACACATACAAAACCAACACCATTATAATTACATGCTTTAACCAACTAATGCACAATTTTTACCTCTGCCAAGGAGGTTATGTTTTCACTGGCATTTGCCTGTCTGTCTGTTTGTGTACAAAATAACTCAAAAAGTACTGCATGAATTTGGATGAAAATTTCGGACAACATCTGTATTGGGACAAGGAACAGGTGATTACATGTTGGTGGTGATCGGTGATCTGGAACACCATCTGGAATTTATATTGCGCATTTTACATTATTGCATCAGTGACCATATTGTCTTCACTAACTGCCGCCATCAAGTGCTGCAGCCACCTGCTAGTTCCCCCTCAGGTTACACTGTTAGCTCTGTCCCTACTGTTCCTGTATCTGGACTGTTTGCGGTGGCATTAGCAACATTAGCTGCTAGCCACCGGCTCAGCCAGCACCATGTTAATAGTCATGTGCAGCCAATCGATAAGCTACAGCCACATTAAAGAAACAAGGGTAACTAGTGGAATGGTTATGACAAGGAATCAAGAATGTGCAGTTAATTAGCTGAATTTCTAGGGAACAAGTTTAGATTAAAACTTGTGATTATTATTGTGTATAAAATCTTTTCCTTTTATTCATGTATAACCACCTGCCTTAAGGGTTGCCTATTTGAATATGCTACTGCATGTAAAAAGGGTAGGTATAATAAACTAAAGCTTCAGCCTACACCTTTTCAATTTTTATTTGTGTTTTTCTTTTTATCTAATGCTGTTATTTATCTAATTTAAATTGCATCCTGTTTGGAAAATTGTCCAGCACCAAAACAAATTACTACTACTTAGCTACTATGACTTTTATTGATTTCATGTGGTTCTCTGTGTGTATATAGGTGAATGTTTTAGTGTATTTGATACGTACGTTGTTAAATTTTTAATGTACAAACAAATAAATAAATATTGTATGCTGGGTTAAGATTAAGAGCATACTGTACATGCCGAGTCATCTGTTCCTCACTACATTAAGGTCAAACTGGTCTCTGCTGTCACAGGTTACAGCAAAGTCATATTATCTGGAAACCACATTGTCTTTCTGGTTAATCTAATTTTACATTATCTTTTTTTTCTGCTATATAACTTCCAGTCAGATCACTAAATATCATGCTATTTCAGATGAGAGGGTTAAGTCACATTTACTGGACCTCTCAGCTAATCTCATTGTCTTGTGGCTGATATGACATGATATTTTGCTCTTTTAAAGCACACTGTATTATCCACATTGACTCTGCCATGGATACCCATTGTCTGTTTATGCTGCAAGCAATACTGCCCATGTCCTTTACTTCGACAAGCTGCCTATAAATAGCCAACCAGCAAAGAGCAACTTTTGGACAATATTTACAGAAGAGTTGGGCTGTTAGATACAGGAACTTACATAATATCGAGGGCGGCCCAAATTCTGGGAACCAAAGATAGTTTGAGTGAGTTTATCTTTTAAAGAGGACTGTATTCTCCATATCTGATATGTCCCACTAACCAGCTCCTGTTCTAGCTGCAGGGGAAATGCCTCTTTCTTCAAAATGTTTCCCATGAATTATGCCTGAAGCCTGTCACGCATTCATCCCAGCATTGTGCTTTAATGGCACTGAAACTTGTGGTTGCCAGGAAACACTTGATAATATTATGGGCCTCGTGTCTCATTTGTTGTCTCCTGCTGGGAATATTACCCATCTCCATTGCACTTGAATTTCACCTTGTTTATCACTTCAGGAAGGCACTATTGTGGGCAGTATTTTTAATACTTATTTGCCTTCAAATCCTGGAAGCATCCAAACCCCAGGAGGAGGATGAAACACTGGAAAGTACTGGAACTCACTGTCCAACTCCTACTTGTTCCACCAGTAGCAGCCAAACACTAAGCCCATTCTTCAGTTTCCAAGGAAATGTGTTTCTCTTTTTGAGAGAGTTTTGCTGTAACTCCTCATTTTCTAACTGCTGTCATTGTCTCTAATTGTGCAAAGACATCTCCTCCTACACTCCCACTGGGATATGTTCTGAGGGAAAAAAACACAGCATGGAGGACACAGTGATGTAGCACTGAATCAAAACAACACTCGGTTTTTATGTGTTCATTGGAGGACAGATTTAGCTTTAACTGAACCAGTGTTTAGAATGCTTACAAGCGTTAATCCCCATCCTGGTTTGATGTTCAATGCATGAGACATGCAGTCTCTGTACAAGACCTGGCCAACAAGCTACAGTCCTAATGACCATGATGTAGGATGAACTGAACATTATGTGATTCAGGAAATCTTACAAAATCTGGCATGGGCTAATGTGTTTTGTTGTGACATATTTTTCTGAAATGTAAATTGCATCTTCACATTGTAAATGTAGTATTTCATTTATATTGGTATGACGTGAGTTTAAGGTCGTTAAGAGTTTCTCCCTTCTTTGCAATTTAGCTGCTCCAATGAATGAACCTAATTAAGTGTGTCCACTTACACTGTTCCTGTAACAGTGTAGTTATAAAATCCCATGTCTTCATAGTACTGCTCAGTCATTCCCACAATTTACTTATATTCTCTCATCTGTGCTGAGTGTGCCTTTGATTCAATCATCTCTCCTAATGTTGGAACCATAGAAACTTATTGAATATGTAACGTTGCGATTGCAAAGAATGACAACTTATGTAGCCGCTAACTTTCGGCATTTGCCAAATGAGTAAAATGTTACAAGCTACTGCTTCATTTGCTTGTCACCGCATTAAAAAACAAGCTATAACAAGATGAGCGGACAAGGTAGCTAGCAAACAAGATAGCTGTCAGTCTTCAAACTACTGACACACTCACACAGTGTGACCAACTCTTTTCCGTTCAAAGTAGCTAGCACTAGCATAAAAAGTCATTCAGTTATTTGCATGCTGATGACATCATTGCGCACAATTTGCGTGAGTGATTGTGTGCCTGCCTGCCTGCTTGCACTAGCAAAAAAGTCGCCAAGTTGGCAGCGCTGTGTGTTGTCACCATAAGAACTGACAACAACAGCCATTTTCTTTTGCACTCGCTAACCCGGCAGACAGTTCAATGTCAGCTCTAATCTCACTATAATTTATGGTTTACACAAAACCTAGCAAGCTTCTGTTTGATGCGACTACAGTATGCATGGATTCTAACCTAGATTAATACAGTTAAGTGTTTGTGGATATAATATGAAGTACATTCTGTGAAGCTTGTTGAGGCAGCTGACTCGCATTGCCTGCAACACTCAGACATGAAACAATATACTTGCTGTGACATATTTCCACTCCTCCCCTGAGATAGGGCAATGTAAGTCTTCATGCTGTGCCAGCTACTAACATGAAAACTACTCTAACTATACATCCCCAGTCCCCTGTGGAAAAGTTATTATCATAACTCCCCAAACTTGGATCGTTTGCTGTATCCTTGTGGGAGTAATGGGATCAGTCTATACTCAAATATTGACTGTAGATATCTGCATTGTTCATATAATTATCCATTCCACATGAGTTGGTGGACTGAAATATGGAGAGTTTTAAAGGCAAAGAGTTAACTCAAGTCATTGCATGAGTATTACCCATTCTAAACTCTTGTGAAATAATGTGTGACTGTATGTGACCCACAATATTCAGTCTGGCTATCAATTTACTTGTTTACTTACTTGAATGAACGGTTTAGTTCACTATGTGTAAATCGTGATCCGAAGTGAAAAAGGGACCATTAGAAAAGTAGCTTGACCTCTTAATTCAAACTGTGTGAGCACGACTAAAGCTGTGGACGAAACAAGCCTGCTATTGTTGTCTCTATATGCGAGCGTGTTGGGAAGCCAGCTTTCCTAACAGCTGAGGATAAACATACTTTTCACAGAGCTCTGTAACACCAAGCAAACGGCACAGATTGAGGGTAAGAATGAAGTCTGGATGGTGCCCCAGTCTGCTGGGCTCCTTGCTCATTGTGTGCATCATGGGACCTCACCAAGATTTATATTTTTCAGCGATATTCAGGGAGCGGAAATAAGTATTTCCGTTTGTCTGAAAGTAAACACAGACTAAAATGCATGTAATATGCGTCATATATTCTAAATGTGCAGACCGTCCCAAAAAACGTATAGGTCGTCTGTGCAAGTGACTGATTAAAACTCATACTTACGTTTATTAGACGGTGATCTCTTGCGGCTGTAATAATTATAACGGGAGCAAAGGGAGAAGTCAATTGATGTAGTATAAAGAGCGACAAAGACTGTTCATTTTGCACTTGATTTCTAATGTGCACCAATATGACTATGCAAAGATACTCAGGATGCCACTTTCTTAAACAATTAACATTTTTAATACACCAAAAGTACAGTTTTCTGCATTCAATTTTTAGTACATAAAAAGTTTTCATAGTGGTGTTTATCGGACATGCCAATACTGACAGATACCAAAATATCTATCAAATGCCAATATATGGATCATGCCCTCTAATAAACTTAACACACGTTTGATTTTGAACCATTAACAGTCTGATCAAACAATAAGCAAATAACAACTAAAAGTAATAACTGGTAAAATTACAAAGTTATATATTTACAAACAGGAGTTTTGGTATTTAAATAGTGCAGTGAAAAGGTGGGCAATACTCTGCTCTTCTGACCTCTCGCCTCACCTCATTCCTTATATTCCTCTGCCATTTCCCCTCCTATTTCACCTCCTCTTCCTCCTCCTAAGCGGATGTCACAAAAGACAGGACCATTATCCCCGCAGCTAAAAACAGGTCAAGTGTTGTTCCGTGATGTTGAAATTAACGACTGCAGTCCCAAAGAGAAGAGAGGGGGAGAGATGGAGCGGAGCGATATGAGAGGACGAGTGGTTGAAAGTGTTTAAAAGACAGAGTATGTCAATTGGAGGTGGAGGAGTGAGTACTGAGAGGGACGCTTTTACTCAACTGTACTCCCAACCACTCATCCGACTCCCTCGTTTCCTCTCCATCTCTCACATTACAATTGCAGCATCATGGAACAACACTTGATTGTAATTTTTAAATTATAATGAGAGTCACAAGAGGATGACAGCTGGTCCTGAAATAATCCTCACACATAGTAAGCCTTTATTTCAGTGTCAGGAGCATCTGGATCAAAATAATATCTTTGCAAATTAATTTAAGAACTTTCATGTGTGTTACTTAACCTTTTTTTTTCTGTAGGTTTATTGTGAGCATTTGAGTATTTCTAGTAATATAGTCTGAATCAAGAACAGAAGGCATTCTGTTTTTAATATAATTTCAATTTTTTTCACAAATACCTCAAAGATGAAATTTTCCTAATGACCAGCAGGGGGCAGCTTCACTGGCAAAACATAATCAGACTGTATAAAAGTCTATGAGAAATTGACCCTGCTTCTTACATAATTTATTGCCTCTGTAAACATTTCCCTCATGAGTATATGGTCTCAATCTTTAGTTGAGGTTGTTAATTTTGCTCCTAGCTCGTTAGATTCTGGCTCAACAAAACCATGAAGTTCTCTATATCCACTTTGTTTATAGTCTTCATTAATGACTAAATACCTGCAAAACTAAAGGGATTCCCATCAGCCTCAGTTGTTCCTAGTTTCACAGTGCTAATTAGCTAATGCTAGCATGTTAACATGCTGAACTAAGGTGGCAAATATGGTAAACATTGTACCTGCTAAACATCTTTATGCCATTGTTAGGGTGAGCATGCTAACATCATAGCCCTCATTTAAAAAAATAAATGTAGACTATACGGACTGAAAATTAATGTCATTTTCATAATAATTTTGATTCAATTTAATATTTCAGAATGGTATTTTGACACATATTTTGCCATATTTTGCCTTGTGTCCACACCTCCATTCCTCACAGGAAGCTCATTAATATTCTACGGACAGCCTGAAACTCAACTGATGTTAGAGTATAACCAGGAACTAGCATACCACTTCAACTTCTGTCAGAGGCACTCATATCAAAAGATATAGGACCACTTGCTGCAACAAATGATTATATACTTATATTTGGCGGAGTGCTCTGCTCCTGAGGGCTCCCTGGTGAATCTGAGCGGCAGTGCGGAGTTCAGCAGCACTGGGAAGATAAATGAGACAATTAAACAGAGCTTGATAGCACCTCAGTGACTAATGGCTTTTCCTTCCTGCTTGTCTGAGCACAGACAAACACAGTAGTAAGCAGCAAGAAGTGTGTGTGCTGCCTTGACGGACACATGCTTGTGTGTTTGTGTGGGCGTGTCTCTGTGTGTGGGATGAGGTTTGTTGTAGAAATTCAACTACCAGATAAACACATGTCGACACTGAACAAATGAGAGTGAGACTACCAGGGGCGTGTCCCATAAACCAAGTTTGCCAAATATGCAGAGCTTATTTCAGTTGAATTTCAGTTGATATGAAGCAAATTCACCATAGTTAAAGCTCAGTTACTATGGCAACTTATACTGGTAAACTAGCTTTTTTTTCTTGCTGTGCTGAATAACCACAAAGTGTGGGCTGTGTTAGGTCAACATCTGTGAAAAATCTGATCTAATCCCTACACTAGGGAACTATGCATAAAAATGCAGATACACTGATTGTTCTCAGCTCAGACATCAGCTGCAGATGTTAGCATGCATGGCTAACTAGCTCACGGCAACAGGCTGTAAAAAAGAAATGGATGTAGCCAAGTGGAAATATCTGGACAAGATAGAGACTTGCTAATCGCAATACAGCCATAAAGTATACCCTGCTTTATCATTTATTTCACTCAATGGGACCATCATTTACTAAATAAACATCATGCTGTGTTGAAGAAGACTTGCAGCTAGTGATTTATGAAATCATTTATAAATCAACTGAGAAGTAGGGTAATTTTTTTTATCATACACTTTCATTAAATTGGACTTCTTTTTGCAACTAATGGAGCTGCCCCCTGCTGGCCATTAGGAAGAATGCACGTAAAGGTTAGTAGTAAGGCTAACATTATGCTAAGGTGCATATCATGAACTAACCATATTGTTTGTGGTTTAACTGGTTACATTACAAAAAGTTTCATATAGAAACACAAAAGTTAGTATGTTAATACTAATTGTTTCTTTCCATATCTAATGTTGGATGTGTCTGTATACTGTTAACATGACTGTAAGTTTACTTTGTGTATAGAAATATGCTGGGTGCATGTAACACACGTTGTTTAAAGCGAGTACTATGTGTGTGTGTGGCAGGGGGAGATGGTGGGGTTTTCCTGCCTTTCCTTCCTGTTGTATACCCTATTAAAGGGTGTCCACTGGGAGGTGGACAGATAGGACAGTCATGTGGTAATTAGCTCTGCTCATTAAAACTGACCTCAGGCTTTGTTCTGCCATCTGGATACACTGTCCTACCTCCTGTTAGACATGTGAGTGCGTGTGTGTGTGTGTGTGTGTGTGTGTTTGTGTTTGACTGACATGATCTCCTTTTTCTCACCATCCTGAACAGAAAATGACCCCACCTGTAGTGAATTGTATTTATCTAATTTCCTTCTAAATCAATTGATCTGTATCTTCATTAAAAAGTGCATGACAAGCCATGTGAGCTGTACTGAATGAAGGATCCTGTGCACATGATGAACACTTGGGCTTCTTTCTACATGACCTGCATTTTTTTTTTTTTTTGCAATTTACACGTAGGAATGAGAGCATATGCTGTGTCTGCTCATCACATTCTTGAATCTCATTAATATTATATCCACAAGAGCAAATTCACTAGGTCATTGTTTGTGCATGTGTGGTCAGCTGATTTACAAATTATGTTTTAAATGTGAAGAGCAAGACCACAAGGAGGCACACTGATAGTCGGTTTAGCCTGGAATGCAAAGAATATAACAAATGAAATGCTGATCTGTTCAGCAGGTCTCAGGTTGAATCCCTACGACAGCAAATATGTCTGAATTAGCTTCTTATTTGTCAAATATGCAGTAACAGGACATCGCTAATTAAAGGAACACAATGCGCATGTTTGGAAAGAGCCAGGCTTGGTACTCTACAATGATCGACCAATCAGAGCAGATTGAACTTTTTCGGGAGGGGGGCTTAAAGAGACAGTCACTAAAACAGAGAATTTGAAAACAGGTATGTTCAGACAGGAAGTACAATTTTTTTTTTTTTACATTAAAGCATGTAATATGTTCCAATAACACCCCAAAAATTGAAATATGAACCTGAAAATGTAAATAATATGTCTCCTTTAATCTAATCTAGTGTAATTTGTTTGCATCTGATTAATATATACTGTTTTATAAAACTATATATGACATATAACACATCACCCTATACTAAGCCATCACTTATGACTGTAAGTCGCTCTTGCCTGTTCTACATTGTTGTAAGTAGGACCGGCATCTAACGGACAAGTGCAGGGAGAGCTGTGAGTCATACCACTCTGCTCACAAGAACCCCATTTTCCGCCAGATCTTGTGCAATATATGTCTGCAAATGTGTGTGTGTGTGTGTGTCTGAGGGAGAACAGAGTGAGACAAGTGAGAAAAATGCACGTCCGCAGTATAGTTCATTGTGTATAGGAGGGAGAATAGTTGTGTGTGTGTGTGAGAGAGAGAAAACAGTGGCTTTATTGAGCAGCTCTCTGCAGAACAAACATCTTTCTGAGACACATGCCTATAGCTGATTACAGAGACTGCAGGCAGCATTAACAGCATTACTCACATTTCATAGCTACACTCCGGGCTTCAGTCACACTGTAGCTAAACATGTTCCAGGTCACACTGAACATTGTTCTTGCTGCAACGACTATAAAACACAGCATTGATGATGCTGCATGTTTATTTCTGTAATTGGGCCAACTTAACTGTAACTGACTTGGAACTGTATTTCTTGTCTATTTTTATGCAATTTTATTTTATTTTATGATAATTTTATGATTTGGGTTGTACTGGAGAGTAGTATTATTTTTAACATCCAACCTTCTCTTTTAGATAATGTGGGTGAAATCAATTAGAGAACATCCTATTGTTTAGTTTAGCTGCTAACTTCTAAATGTTTTAAACTATTTGGCTTGTGACACCTTAAAATGAATCAAATTCTCCTTGTGACCCCTCACCACAAGTTATGAACACTGTTGTGTTGAGAAGGATTCTGCTTTCATAGAAAGTGATATCAGAAAGGACTTTTAGGCCAAAAGAGGAAAACATGTAAAAATTACTTCAAAATGCTCAAATGAACTCTGAAACAGACCAAAGAACCGAACTCTGGTCGGATAAAACAAGTGCACCAGAGTTCAGTTCACTGCAGGTGAGAAGGCAGTCCAAACCAAAGGAAGGAATCAAACCAACCCTTACACACAAAAACAACAAAGTCTTCAAACTATTTAGTGACAGAATGCATTCAATCGCACAGCGGAAAAAAATTATCAATGATCCATTAAAGTCTGCAACTTGCTTTGAAAAACAGCAGCTCTTTCCCTCACATATTCTGTCCAATAGACGAAGGACAGCGTCAACAGCGCGACATGCGTTTACGATGCTTGGGGCACTTGATAAAGCACAGTGTGAGAGCAAACCAAAGCAAATGAAAAATGCAACAATGTTGCAACTTCACTATTGAATCACATCAAGTGTGCCAGGCTTTATATGTGAAAGTGACCTTATTTCACACTGCAGCAGTATTTGACGATGTAAGACGCTCAAGGCCAGTGCATAGTAACTGATGGAGTATTAAAGGCGATGGATTCTTTCTGGGTGGTGCACTTTCATTCAAGTGCCCTGCATGCAACAAAATGTCAATATGAATTGATTGGATTTTGTCATAGGAAAACAAATGCAACTGTTGGTTTTGTTTCATGGGTGCATCAGGGGATATCACGTAACACAAAGAACTCATCACATCTTTTTCTAACTAAGTAGGTTTTTTTCATAAACCCAACCAAGTAATTTCACTTCTACCACGGTCATGCTCATTGTTCAAAACATTGGCATGACATGCTAAAAGCTAAAAGCTAAAAGCTCAAGGGAAATGTGGTCATATTGTAGAATACTGAAGCAAACGAAAGTTAAATACTACAAATGTTTTTACTAAAAACAAACAGGTTCATGTTTAAAGTTAAGGAATCATACTAACTAACATGACATTAAGTTTAGACAGGAGACATAAAAACTCAGATTTAACAATTACAGCACTTTAATGACTACGACAGACAAATGCAAACATACATGATATGTAATATAAAAACTGGACTTGGATATTAATAAATAAGAAGTTAAAATATTTGTTCTCAATGCAGCCAGCACAGAGTGAGTCTAGTTTGGTTTATGATTCATGAGCTAAAAATCCTTCAAGTTATTTAAAATTTGGAGCGTGCGCTCTCAAACGCCTTCTGGCATCATTTACATGTGATTCAGATGGCGTGTGTATCACTGCCAACTGCTTTCAAAAATAACCAGGTTAGTGCATGTGTGTGTGTGTGTGTGTGTGTGAGACTTGCATACTAAAGTCAGTGTCAGTATGACGAACTGTTGCTAAGCAGTAGTGGTTGCTAGGTGGTGGAGGGGGAGGGGAGACAGGTTTGCAGTTGGGTATGAAATCTGAGGGCTTACCTCCCCGCGTGTGCATGCACGTGTGTGTGTTCCCTTGGATTTATTTGGCTTAAATATTGAGACTGCAAAAATTGTTATTTCTATTACATAAGAGCTGCAGTTTTGGAGGTAATTTTTAACTTTTGTTCACAGCAAACTCCATCACAGTGAAAAGGAAGGTTCATTTCTGGTCAGCCTAAAAGCAACATCCATTGTATAGGACAGGCTAAATGAGACAAGGAGGTTAATGCATCTGCTAAATCACTTTAAAATGTAATGAACAACTAAATGAAAACAAAAAGGGAGGGGGGGTTGTCTAGCAGAGTCAAATTCTGCTATGGAAAAAATGATTATGAGTCATTTATTTTTTGTCTTCTGTTGCAGATTCATCAAGCAAAGCTGCAGAATATCTGGCAGGAGAACACAGAGTGAAACCAGCACACTCCTCGGCTTTCCCCAGGACGATTACTGTATTACACGCAGCAGGGGGAAACCTCAGTTTGCTGGCTTCCCTCGGTGTGTGTTCACATATTTTTCAGCTTATGCTGCACATTCTAGACAGGCATATTTGGCCTCTAGCTACAGTTTTTAGTGCTTATATCTATTCTTTTTCTATCTGCAGGTACATCACTAAACATACTGTGCATCCCTAGCTGGTGTCGCTCCTGTCAGATCTGGTCTGATCCAGTTGGGTGAAGGAGACGGTGGGGGGGACGGCGGGGCGAGACACAGGCAGCCATTTGTACTCAAGGTCCTGTGATGGAGGGTCCAAACACCAGTCGTAGTGCTTTAACAGGTACATGCACGCCTCCTGGCAGCAAGGAAAGAGAAAGAGTTTTGTGAATGTGTTCAGTATCTTCGCTTCACTGACATCAACAGAGCTTATTTTCTGCACGACAGATGATATTTAGAGTTGAAAGCAGTGGGGGTGGAAGTTACCTAATTTAATAGCAGCGCAAAAACAAAATGTTAAACCAGAAGGCACTTGGCAGAGCGAGAGCCTCCGCCAACGCTGAATAAGTCTCCAACTTGTAAAGCGGCAGCCTCGATAACACTTTGTTTGTTTGTATGTTGTTAAAAAAGAAGAACAGCAATGCAACACCTTTTAGCAGCCAAACTGAAAGAGAACAGTAAGTCCATAGGACGTGGTTGACTCATATCGTAAACACTTTCTTTATATCAGTGTCTAGAAGAGCTCAATTAGCAATTCAACTGTAGACAATTTGTATTTTTTGCACCAAAATGTAATTGGCAGCAGGCTGCATCGTGTAAAAGTTGAACCATGTTCCAAGACAGGAGGAAGACTACATCCTCTACTGCACACAAATTGTACTCAGACTTCCATGGCTGGTGACACCACAGCCAGCATTCCCCATTGGCTCACTCTCAGCCACACAACAGACCAATCACATTCACCAGAACCAGCCACTTGCCCCGCCTCCCTCCACTTTGTGAATGAAGATTTTCCTTAT
>CAFUXE010003078.1:34931-71068 GCA_903364295.1 Serranus cabrilla
CTCATATGTGTGTGTGTATGGTGGTATGTGCAAGTGGTCAGTCTGCTGAGAACCAATCAAACCCACTTTATAGCCAAATGGTCTGAGTTTTTTTTTTCTTGAACCAGCAGAGCAGGTTACAGTGAGAGATGATGAGTTGTGCATAATTAGTGTAAAATAAACCTGAACATGGTGATGCTCAGCTCAGAGCAGTGCTGGGTCATGCTCCTCAATGTTGCTGGGAGAAATGTTTACTGAGGGACTGAGAGAACTCCTCAGCTAAGAGGAAGAGCAGGGATGACCCCGTTGCTATGGATGACATCATGTTTCTGAATTTATCTAGTCTGCAGTGATTGGTTAATAGTTGACCAGCCTGTGTCAGAAACTGTGCGATTAAAATATTTAACAATGCACAGGAGTGCAAAAAGGGCTGGGGAAGAAAAGACACTGGATGAAATATAACATTAGAGGAGATTTAATATAGATATAGGTCTATATAGATCTATATGTATAGATACAGATATATAAACACACAGTCAGACAAATCAAATGACTAGACTTGACAAAATACAAAAAATGCAATTAGTTGAATGTTGGCTTTACTGTTTTTTGATTAAGTTCCCACTTTGAAAAAGGATTCATATTTTTTGTTAATTTCATATATAACTCTGTCCATAAAAATAGCATTACATTTCATGAAGAGCAAGTTAAAGCTTATTTAAATAACAATAGGAAGATGATTATCCATTGTCCATTTGGAGAGCAAGACTATGAGCGCGAATGTACTTCCTACGTTATCCAATTCATGCCACTTGTTTAAGCAATAAAAAACAAAGAGCCTCTGCTTATCTAGAATAAGTAATCTAGTTTTGAATAATGAGATGTGATTGTCCTGCTGAACAATGAGGAGAGCTGAATGAGGAGAGAGCAGATCATTAAACTGCTTTGAGCATTTCACCTGAGCCCCATTCAATCAGGTCCAACATTACAATGACTCATGAGTGTGTGTGTATGTGTGTGCGTGCATGTGTGCATGTGTGTAGGATTGAGTCATCCTCCCCATTTGCATAGGATAGCTATCTTGCAGCAACACCAACTCCATCCATATTACGTTTGTATGCATGCGTTGCTGTTTTTGCTCTTCAATAATCTGAGAAGAAAAGTCTACCAGTGCAGGTTAAATAACATACTTTAGTGTGCTAGCCAACAGTCTGACTCAACGGATGTGAACTACTGAGATAAGCCTCTCATTCCCAGCAAGTCAACACTTAAATCCACAGATCCACTTTGTTTAACCAATCCCACAGCATCCGATCAAGTTGCAGGAAACAACCAGGAAGAACTAACATGGAGATCAAGCGCCATGTGTCAAATCATTACTTTAGCACTCTAGGTCAACCAGAAAGGACAAGGTTGGCTGTTATCAAGCTAATGTCAGCTAGCTAAGACAAACATGTTAGATGCTCCTTTTAATATACAACTATGCTGTGTAAGTACAGAAAGCTTGCAGCAGGACAGTGGGGCTTTGGGATTATTCAATTAAATTTCACTCAATTGGTTGTAACAAAATAATGAAATATTTATTAAGTTTTTTAATCAGATATTTCAAAATCTACAAGGTTTCTGTGATTACTGAAAATAAGAGGAATTCCTTCCATTCAGTTCTGCATGTTTCTAATTAAAACCTTGGGAATCCAACTGTGGTTGTTTTCAGGTTGGTGTCACCCTCCACTCCCCAGTGTCAAGTCTCACAACACAGAGTCTACATAGACACAGCTGTTTCCAGAGGGAAATAAACGTCTCTCCTTCCTGTTGTCACACCTGTAACGCACGTGTCCTGTTCTTGTGCCATTCGCAGCCTGGTGTGTGCGTGTCTATGTGTCTCCTGGGTATATAGGCAATGGTGACTATGGTGAGTGCTTCCGTGGGGACTGGCAGGTGGTTTAAACAGGACAGTCTGTACCTAGGCTCGCTGGCTCTGTTTTCTCTAATAAACACACACATACAAAGCCAAGCATTTCATAATCCCCATGAGCAGTGCTCATGGTTCACTTCCCTCTTTCTCTGGCTTTCTTTGTTTGAATGCAATATCATGTCAGTAGCGTTCATCCGGCAACAGGCCCGACAAATAACTGATAAAGTTTTTAACAGAAGCTTCAAATTTTTCACTTTTGCCTTGGTTTCCAATGCTTTAAAGTGAGATTTTCCACTGGGATTGATAATCGCTCTGTTCATTATATAAAGAATGTACAAGTATTTCATTGGTAGGGGACGATATGTGGCACATGTCATAGTTTAACTTGTTTTTGCTTTTATGGACCATCTTTCTTGGATTTCCAAGTCAATAGTCAGCCATGTGTGGACTAATCCTCTATATTTTGAACCTATTTCATAAGTTTAATCTATCTGAGGGGTTCTTTAGTGTTCTTGTAGTTAATTTTACAAAGCCCAGAAAACTGTCACATTTTTCCTTTTTTTAACTAGCATTTAAAAAACCGAGGTATGAATTAAACCATGCTTCAAAAATCGAGGTCTGAACCAAAGCGTGCATTTGGAGGATCATTACACCCCTAATTCTAATGTCTGGCTGCTACAAATGGCCTGATATACTTCAACACTCACAAGTCCATGCGGCCAGACACAGTTCTGTTAATATGATATTGGATGTCTGCATAGGGCCAGACATGTCCAGACTATTCCATAAAGGGCCATGTGGCTGCAGATTTTTGTTCCAACCAATCAAGAGCACACCTGATTAGACCAATCAGCCGTTTGAATGCTGGGATCAGTTGGTTTAATGACTCATGCCTGTTGTGCTCCTGCATGGTTGGAAGGAAAACCTGCAGCCACATGGCCCTTGATGGGATAGTTTGGCCTGACAGGCATAGGCAGACAAGTTCACACACAGTACAGTTGAAACATGAAGTGCACATTTATAAATACATTGTATATGGGTTTGGTTGTGGCCAAACACATGTATTTCTTGGTGCTACAGTGTGGGGCTACGGAATGTATCATTTCAAACATAAAACATCTATATAAATATATAACATGAAGAAAATAATTTTTTGTGTGTTTTTGTTTACACAACATGCAGAAAATAGGGTTCATGACTTGAAAATCCAAATTAAAGACTAAAAATTTACATTTTAACTTGTTTGAAAGAGTGTTTGTTTCTCTGGCTAAGGAACATTAAATGCAATGTCATCAATGAAGTAACAGTCTGTCATTTTGTGTTTGCGTTATGTGCAAAGAAATGGAGTCACCTTCAGGAAGACATCTGTAAGCTTAGTCCCAATGCAGCTTCTGGGCCCGTTGCCGAAGGAACACAGGAAGTGCTCTTGCCCTGCATTCCTACAGATAAAGAAACACAAATGCAAAATGTGTATATTATAAAATGGCCTTCTACAAATCTGAGCCCTCAAGCCTATGTATTGTTTAACAGGGCGGGATTTGAATTCCATTCATAGTCGGCCCCTCAGCCAAATAATGACCACTTTATTCCTCGGCTGCACGTGTCTAACCAAACTGTCAAAGAAGGCGCTGTTATCCATAGGAAGATCATCAGATGTGACATCATATGATGATCAGATGATGATGACATGATGGGCAGACATATCCCTCAACCAATCATAGGACGTAAATGGCAGCCAGTGCTCACTGATCATATAAGTAAAAGTTGTTTATTTGTCCTTTCGAAATAAATGCAGATTTGATCAAATCTAGCACTGTGGGGAGGGAGAATGTCTGACAAACAAACAACAGCGCACAGCTTCAGATGTTTAAATGTTTCACTTGTCATACGTAATACAGTGCAGTTATGTCTGGTTCTCTCTGTGTTTCTTTATTTCTTTATTGATTTACCTGCATCTTGATTTTTGTAAACTCATTACAATCAATAGCTATGCAAGCCTCCTGGTTCTGTGCAGAGTTGGTCTGCCCACCACTTTCCAAATTTAAATATATTTAAAACCTTTTAATGAATTACCATGGAAGTTGGTACAGATATTCATGGTTTCCAAAGGACGAATTGTTCTCACTTTGGTGATTCCCTTGACTTTTCATGTGGCGCCACCATTAGGTACAAACACCAATTTTCCCAATACTTTGTCTTATGGCCAAATACCAGCAAAAGCAATGGCATTCCCATCAACCTTTGCTGTACTGTGTGCTTATTGCTAATGCTAATAAACTAATGTGATAATCAGCTCATGAAAGCATGCTAATTATTGCTAATTAGCATGCTAACATTTCCTTATTCCTTCCTCATTTCCTTCCTTCCTAACTGGAGAGGCATCTTTGAACAAAACCTAGACTACTTGCTCTTTCCAGGTGACCTCTGACCTCTCTGTGGCATTAGAGCCAATGAAATGATTAATTTATCTTTTGACCATCGAGAGAAAATCACGTGGAGAAACTGAATGAACTGTTTGAAGCTGCCAACAACACAACATAGGCCTGAATGGTTGTCACAATTTGACACGTGCTGTCTGTCTGACTCTCTCTGCCTTACCTGCTGTTACCTCCTAATATCTCCTCTAAAAATATACTTAAAAATAAAGAGATACTGGTTGTTTCCAGCCAACAGGTTTGTCAACAGCCTGCTAATGCAGGCCATCTCTCCCCTCTCACCACTAATGCATCCTGTCTTCCTGAAACCTGAGCTCTGATTAAAGGCAAACAGGAAGCATTAGTGGTGTGTATAGTCTGAGTCCAGTGTGTGTGAGGGGCTTTGTGTGTGTATGTGTGTGAGTTCGAAACTGAGAGAGAGAGAGAAGGGAGAATATTAGTGTTCTCTGCAGCAGCTGTCTAATGGTTTAATGTACTATTAGGCCCATCCTGAAACAGTAAGATGTGTAGCGTACAATGCAGTCCTGTAATAGTGAGACAGGGAGAGAGAGGAAGTCTTTCCAAGCAGTGCAGCATCAGGCTGTATCAAATATGCTCAGTGGATGGGAAGTAAATGAGAGAAGTATAATCTGTTGTGCAGTATAATTAATTTTTCTACTATAAAGTGTAATGAGAGAGCAGTCTGAAATGCCATGACTGAGCTCCTACACCAAGAACACTTATTCATTAAGTTAAGTAGTTTTAACAGAAGGACTTCTGACAGAAGAAAAAATGCTCGGAAATAAACAATTTTGCATGCTACGTTTTAGTGGTATATTTTTTTTAAAAGTTTTTCTAGTAGTGTTTGATAACAGAAAGTGTTTACAAGTTGTTTGAAAATTATAAAAACTGCTCAAAACCTGAGATCTTATGTTGTGTCCATTGATGGCATGTGCCCGCAGTAAGAAAAACAGCTGACCAATCAGAGAATGGGGACATTATGTTCTTATGGCTAGCTAGCTACCTAGCTACATTCATGAAAAAAATGGTGTTGATGAGATTGGCACTGCTGTTTAAGTCCACCTACAAAAACAACATGTAGATCAACACATTTCCACATTTCTATATTAACTGTAGAAATGTTAACGGCTCCTACCAACTGACCTGGAAAGTTTACCTGAAAATATATTTTTAACAGTCTAATTTAACTGACTAGAATGTTTTAAGAATGTGTTTTTTCTTATCATTTGTACTGCACTAAATTACATAATTAGTTCTAGGAAACTTACAGCAAATGATAGGAAACTAGACTGGCACTGCCAAGACCAATGGTGCATTTACTTGCTCCTAGGTTGGCCCCATTTCCCAAGTTTGGACTTTGGTGTATTCATTAGCTGTAAGTTGATGAAGAAACACAAGGAAGCTGCAGCATGTAATGTATGTTATTGCTCAGGATGATCTAACAGCACGCTATTGCTGTTTTTCAGTATTTGCGTGACAATGAAGAGCAGAAAACAATTTTTTCCAATTATTCCGACACCACATGAATGAAGCGCAAATGCCCTATGTCACAACGTTAACGAAAGTGAAAAATGATTAGTGTATCCACCCTGGGATTTGGATCCACTCCAAAATGTAATGGCTTCTTTTTTGGCTCATGCTTCACCCTTACAGTAAGTTTCATGAAAATCAGGTTAGTTCAGGTTCAGTTTTTTGTAATCCTGCTAACAGACAGACAGACCACACCTAAAGCACACCGTTCCCAGGGGAAGTAATAACAGACCTATAAAAATAGTGTTACCAAACATCCAGTCTGCTATCGAAACATTGTTTGAAAGGAACAAGCGTAAGATGAAATACCGACATCTATATATGTCTATTATAAACACTCCACGACAAACAGAAGTTATCTTTATGGACTTATGTAAGACTAAGATTTGCTGATAATTTCCACTTCGAATGAAAACTGATGTATGTACAAGGAAAACTCCCTGTTCTCAGATTTATCTTAAACTAGCAACACAACCCGCTGCAGTAGCTCGGATTTTTATCTGTGTTTGGTAGCGTTTCCGATTCATTTATCTACGGCCGGAGCCTGTGTGGGCGTTGGGCTGATAGGATGTTAACTTGCCAGCTCTGCTATTTGCTTCCAACTGGAAAAGCACATAAACACACAGGCTGATGATACCGGGACACACACTGCGGACAATATGCGCAATTATCGCCCAGAAACACACACTCTCACAAACAGATGATGTGCTTAAACTGTAGTTATTGTAGGTGGGCTTGTTATGTAACAGGACTGCAGTCATTAAATGAAACAGCCAGGTGGCAAGGAAAGGAGCCAGGCAACTATCAAGGCAGACAGGAAAATAGTCTCCAGGAAGACTGACAGATGGAGAAGCAGAGAAAGAGGCAGGTAGGAGGAAAGAGAAACAGACCGGAAGATAAATAGAGGGTTGGGAGAGTAAATAGAGAAAACACACAGACAGAAAGACAGTTACATCCTGAGGGAAACGCACTAGTTTGAGCTGCAATTAAGACTCATGCATGAATCCAAACATTAAATCTCCTACACCTACAGAAGCCTCTCAGCCTCAAGCCAAACGGGTCACAAATACAGTATATACTTGTAGTTTCATTAAAAAAAAAAGATAGATAATTTCCTAAAACAGCTGGGTAGTGTAGATTCTAGTAAACAACATATAGTGTAAATAGTGTTTTTTTTAGGGACTCATTTTTATTCTGGCTCTGTTTATGTCCATCAGAAGAAACTACTGGCCCGATTTACTTGAAACATGGTGGAAAGTTGCAGAATGGGCCAAAGAAGAACCCATTATATTTTGGAGAAATCAAAAGACAGATACACAAATATCTTTTCACTTTCAACACAATCCACAATCGTGCAGAAGTGGGTGGTTTTAATCTGCTGCAGGTGGACAGTCTAAGCAGTCCTGGGATTTAGCTAACGAAAAGAAAATAAGACTAAAGCAGGTTATGAGTCAATGGCCAGCTGCACAGTCGTGCTCTGAGTTGGCGTCTGTATCACCAGAACTCGATTCAAAACAACAAGGAAGATAACAATGCGGCTCTTATTATCCACCAAAATGTCTACAGATACATTTATATGTTTGTTTATTATGTTAAATAAAGGGCAGATACACAAAATGTATTTTCCCTTTCGTTTAACATGGTCAAAACAATGGAGATTTACCACACAGCACTGAAGAACAGCTACTGTGTATCAGGGTTGGCTTCACAGACAAAACTCATTAGTTGGATCCATTATTTGGTGGTTTTAGTTTTTAATAGGATTTGTTCAGTATAAGAAAAATATAACATCAGACTTATCCTCAAAGGATCGGCGTGTTCATAACATACGAATGTGTCAGACCTTGACAATATATTGTCTTGAGGAAAATCTCCTCTAACTCATTCTTTTACCCCATCACACACACATACACACACACACACACACACCAAAAGTGTACAGGGAATCCCCATTGGTAAAAACCAGTATGAGGTGGACAGTTACCATGGCAGCAGCTGTCTTTTCATTCATAGATTTCTTTCAGAGAGGGTTCTGTTGCTTTAACGTACACTTCAGCCAAAAAATTATATATATGTGTATAAATACAATAAATTCCCTTATTAAGTTTCTGCTGTAGGAGATATACATTTACAATAAAATAATAAAATAGCACAGTTTATTATCACATCCAGATAAAACATACTGAGACTTTGTTGATTAAAAAATGAATAATTTCTTGACCTTGAAAAATTGTCATCGAATATTATAAGATTATCAGTTACTGCTTTACGAGCGTGCTTGCAGCAGCACAAAAATGTGTCTCTGTGTGCTTTCTTTGTCTTCAATGATTTAAACTGTCAGCTCCACTAAAAGGGGATTTTATAACAGCGGTTATATTTAACTGATAGAGGGAAGCCCCGAACTAAAAGAGGACGTTTCATATGAGAGGAATCACCCTCTTTTTGTTCTGAGACACACACACACAGGATAGGATGTTCTCTGACTCATTCTGTATACCATCCCACTCTACAGGGCATCATTTTCCCCCACCCTGCACACACACACACACACACACATACACACACACACACACGCTAACACACACATAGAGGGAATCCCAATTGGTAATGACGGTGTCAGGTGACCAGTTTCCATGGTAGCAGCTACCTACATACATACATTCATAGATTTTTCCCCCTCTGCTCTGCTGCCTGAATGAACAAGCATGAATGAGAATAAACAGGTGAATGGAGGAAGTGAATGAATAGAAGAGTGAATGGGTGAGCCAGAGCAGGTAGCAGACAGACAGCGAGGGAAGCCATCTTTAACTGTTTCTTTGTGTGTCTTCATTGTGTTCATGGTGTTGTTTCACTCATTCACATCTGTTCATTGTGGCTTTTCTGTTTATGCTATTGTATGTGAAAGTGATCAGCTCAGATTTGAGTGCTCAGGCATTGTTCATCCATCTGCATTTGTTGCAATATAGTAGCAACAATGTAGGCGTGGTTTTCCAACACGGAATCATAAAGGAAGCTGAAGTCTAGACCTCTGGAGAAAATACTGTAGATTATTAGTCATACAAGTTTTACCGTATATTATTAATATTATTATATACTTTTACTCATTTGACTTCTACTACTTGTATCTGTTTAACTATTTATTGTTTTCTATAATTTTTTTTAGTGCCCACTTAACTATCGTTAAGTTATGCCTATTGTATTGTAAAGCGTCCTTGGGTTTCTTGAAAGGCACTATATTAATAATATTATTATAATAATAATCATTATTATTATTATTATTATTATTATTATTATTATTATTATTATTATTATTTAATCTGTTTAATCTCTTGGTACAGGTCGCTGCCTCTGGTGTTTCCCGACTGTAAATCTATGAGATTTAAGAGAGCGTTTCATCAGTTCTTGTTTTTACTGTTTTCGTTTTTAATTATTAATGAATGCTGTTCTTATTAACACTATTAATTATGAAGTCATTGTGTGTGTGTTGGTAGGGGGGTGGGGGGGTGTACTGTGGGAAGCATTTTGGGTTTCATTATATTTGTATGAAAAGTGCTTTACAAATTGTTTGATTCATTGATTGATTGACTGACAACATCAATCTACAATTACAATTTCAAAAAAGTTGGGACACTGTGTAGAATGTGAATAAAAACAGAATGCAACAGTTTTAACATAAAATATCTACATTTTTAATTAAATATTGTGAAGAACTATGAGCATTTTATTTGTTTTTTTTTTTGTTTTTTACATTTTAGACAACATCCCAACTTTTTTGGTATCAGGATATTATGTCATTTTGATTCATGTTTTTAGGGACAAAAATATTCTGGTGCCAACCTGATAGTCAGTTGAGAAACAAGTAGCCTATTTTCTGTGATTCATTTGGATTGTCATATGGCAGTTATCACGATCAGCCAGAAAGATACTTTTATCAGATGGTAATGTTTGGGAATTTCCTCCCTTCCTTGTTTGCACTCAATCTTACAGAAAGCATCCAGCCTACACAAATCTGTCCATTTCCTGTTTTCCATCCATCCATCAATTCTCTGTGTTTATGCTCCAGCTAAACTCCTTTTCTCTTTAAATGTTACACAGTTCTTTTAAAAGGCTCATATACTGTAATGGACACATTGCATCAACTTTTTAACATTTAAATTACAACTTGTGTATGCTCTGCTTCCTATTCACTTTCCTCTTATATAAACTGCCTGAGTCTCTTTACTGTAGAGTGGAAGCACCTATGGGACGCTAAAGTCTATTTCCTCTGAGGTCTAAGCTTAATAAACAGGGAAAGTAAATCTCACATCCTCACCTTCCGCTCCATCTCTCCGGTAGGAAGTCGTCCGGCTGCTGGAACACCTCTGGGTCCCGGTGCACAGAGTGGCTGATATAGATTGCACCATAATCCTTTGGGACATGAAACCCTGCGAGTGTGGAGTCCTACATACACACACACACACACAGGGAGAGAGAGGGGGAGAAATCACACCATTAAACCTTATTTAAATTAATTGACATTGCACTGTGAGTTTAATTAACATCCAAGTGTTGGAAAGTTCTCAGAGTCACCTGATTGGATGAAAGTACAACTATTATTGTTTTCACCTTTATTTGTCAAACTGATTTCAACTCTGCGTCACATCTACAATGCCAATGGATTTTAAAAGCGGTTGATCAGGAGGTTCAGTGTTTCTAAGTACTGACATTGGAACAAAAGGTGATCTGGGAACACTGCGATGACGCAACTTGAAGAACAAGCTATGAATGCCCCTTTGAACCTAAATGAATGGGAGACTTCATTGATGTTTGGCTGCATGAAAATTGCAGTTCCATTTAAAACAAAATATCCCGAGTTGATTTTGTGCTCAGCTCCAGTGAAAGGAGCCACCTTGGGGCAAAAAGACCACTTACCCAATTGTTGGCCTTTTAATTCACCTTTTTCACAGCATCCATTAGTCGCTGCACTAATGGACCACCACAGAACGGGATCACTGTTTCTGTTCCCTCTGCCCACTTTTTTCATTTTTCTTTTTGCCTCTCTCTGCTGGAGTGGAAAATCTTTTACAAATCTCTCTCTTTCTTTTTGTCGGTTATGGCTGAAAGATGTCTCTGCCATCGCCGGGTTCATTTCTCTCCCCCTGCTGCTCTCGTACACACGCACACACTGAAACCACTGCATATCTTAGTTCCACCTGGATGGAGCTTCTACTTTTTCCACCTGATTGTGAATACTAATAATCTCTCGCTGTCTTACACACCTACCTGCACACATAAACATCTCATCAAGCCTTTTCACTCCCGTTCAGCACGTCCCTCTCGCTTCCCTTTGTATCAGGAGTGTGTTGTTTGAGCTGTTTGATACTAAGGTATTGCCAGAGGAAGTGGCAACCCTACAGGATTGCATAAGACTGTGCAATACATTTCTATATCGAAGTACATTATACAAAACATTACATAAAACTTTTATATGTGCTAAAAGTCAGCATGCCATATTGGTACTTTCACAATGGCAATGTGTCACTATTTAACTGCAAGGTGTTGGATCCATCAAAGGTCTAACTTTCCATCATATATTTTTTTCCTCTACTGGAGGAAATGGGCTGGATCTAAAAAAAAAGATCTTCATTCTGAGTTCTCTCTGTTTTTTAAAACCCCCACACGTTATGACCTCGTATCCCACTGAGGCCCGTCAGGAAAGTGTACTGGTGCGTTTCCCAGAAGTGACAAATGACTTTCCACTCTGCTTCACTGTGTCACCAGCACACATCAATCCCTCCGCCAAACTCTGACCGCCCCCCCACTCCCCACTCCGCTCCTTCCGGGGGAGCGGAGCCAATCAATCGCAGAGACGGATCAATGCCTCCGATTGGGCGGTTGCATAAGGCTGTTTGATGAGGTCATAATGATCAAACACAGCCGGTGTGGGAGGAGGTGCAGCCCTGTGCGTTAGCCACCAGCCAATCAGGAGACAGGACTCTGAGTAAGTTTGGGATTCTATTGGCTGACAGTGCTGATGTCAAAGCAGAAAGCAATTAATGAATGAAGATCAATACTGTAACATATACAGCGGGTCCATGTCATATGTAAACCACATAGATTAACCTGACAAAGCAGGTCACAGCCAAGGATATTATAAACCCACATAGATAGGCAGAGTCACCATTAATGGGTGGAACCATTTTGAATAAATAAGGGGTGCACAAAATAACAGAAACACCTTATTAAACAATTCTGTTATAAATACCAATTCAATTCACTGACATGACTCTGTTATTGGTCTAATGTTTCACTGTAGTTTCTATCTGACACACTAAATTCTTTCGTGCTGCAAAAAAATAACATAAAAAAAAAACAATAAAGAGGTTGTCACAGGACTCTCACCGATTGAAACTGAAAACCTCAAACAGACAAAAAGAAATGAAAATCAAACATTAAAAGATTGACTAAACTGATGTTTAGTGCAAGGTTAATACAACGTACAGTACGCTGTAAGCACCGTGTCTCTCTGTACTGTGCAGAGGACGGTCACAGGAGAAGAGACTCTCATCTACAGTAATATGTCGCCCTCTAGAGGAAAGCAGTGCAACACAGAAAGAATTCTCACTACAGGAAAATAAATATATAAAAGGTAAAACGATGACTAACACAGGGAATTAAGTTAGATTCTTATGGCCTAAACTAAGGTAGAAGAGGTATTGGTGCTTTTTGATACAATTTGTTTAAAGTGATACAATCTCTGTATACATTCAATGACAGCAAACTTTATCTACTATGTGCAAAAAAATAAAAAAGCATTGTGCATGATTAGAATCTCTGACTGATGAGAAACACTGAACCCTTATTCACTACATGAAACTGAATTTGATGAGCAGTCCTACCTGATCAGCTAATCTGCGTCCACCAATGAAAGGAGGCCAAAGCCTCTGAACCTCCAGCAGTACGTTGTGCAGGTAATCCGGGTCCTCCATCGCTCGCTGACGGGTCTTATCAAGGACATGGAGAGAGATTTGTTTGTTAATTTCATTAAAAGCAAAAAAAAAAATGGTTATTGTTATTTGCCTCAAAATCAGGAAAACAGTTGAAATGTTTGATACCTGTTCCTTTCCACTGAGTGCCAGTGTGAAGGAAGTGAGCAGGGAGGCCAGAGCTTTGGGGATCAGAGCTGAGATGAACAGCAGGAGATGCTGCGAGGCAGAACTGGAGTCAGGCAGCGGCAACGAACCAAGGGAGCCGACAAAACTGGAAAGAGACGGCAAGGCCCAAGAAGCGAGAGCAGCATTGAGACTAGGAAGCCATTCCAACAAATCATAACTTATTAATAGCCTGGTTATTATAAACATAACCAGAGATGAACAGCTTGTACTAGCCTCTGATTCACAGCACACAGGGAGAGAGTTTCATGCAGAAAAATGTCACTGCACACACCGACAGCAATGATTTTCAGGGGGAATTTCAAAGGTAATTCGTAAACCTTTCACCTCATCAACAGGATTTGAGAGAGCAGCAAAAGGAGGCAGGCTTTAGGTAAAAGGGCAGGAGTACAGCACACAGTCATGCATTCAGGTAGCAGGCCAATGGTTGTTTTATTTTGCAGAAATTGACTTAAAACTTGCAAAAGTCTAATGGAAAACTTCAGCAAGCAGGAACAATGAGAGGCTGAATGTTTGTGTCTCAGATACAGCTGACCGGTATGGTCTATATTCACAGATCATTTGTGTGGGGGTCAATATTAACATGATTTAAGCTTGAATGAAAATAGACCTTTTTTTATGTGGATTGTGCACCGATTTTTCACCACTCTGCAAATATATCTGAGAGCTACTTCCTCAAACATAAAACAGAACACTGAACAATATTAAACATTATACAATGTGTTACATTGTCAGCCAATTCTAAAAATTATAACTGAGAAAATAAAGAATAAATAAGAATTAAATACATAGTAAAATAATATTCTTTCAGTTTGTTTGTTTGTTGTTGTTGTTGTTTTTAAAAAGAATACAAAATGAATAGCGAACACCATTTCTAAATCACACCGAGCAACATTTTCTACACTATATTGTGAAAAAAAAGTTTTTATACCAGCACATATTGAACAGCATAAAATATCAGTCAACCCATATATTTGTCAGGCTCTCGTCTAAGAACTCTGATGTGTTTGCACTTCTACTGTATTTCTACAAGCAACGACCACAAGAATGATTGTGAAATGAACATTCTACTGTGTGTGTGTGTGTGTGTGTGTGTGCAAGAGGAAGAAAAACAAGTATAAAGAAGGTTATACAGAATAAAAGGAGGATGCAGCAAGAGACTGAGAGGGGAAGATGAGTAGCAGTGGGGCGGTTCACTCTGTCTCTGACGGGAAATGTGTGTGTGTGTGTGTGTGTGAAATACAGAGACAGACATGTAGTCTCACCCCTGTTTGTCATTCTCCAGTTTGTCTTTGATGATGTCCATCAGTTTGTCTCTGGCCTCCAGAGCGGTGGAGAAACCAGACGACCACAGAGGAACCTTCACGTTGACCGGAGCAGAGATCAGACCTGCAGGAGCAGAGGAGGAGCTGATCAACACACACACGAAGGAAAACCACACAAAAACCACACAAACGTCACATTTATTGAACTGGAATAAAAGAGGAAGTGAAAGGTCTTGCGATACTGTTTTGCAGAACAGCGAAACTGACGCACAGAATATGTCTGAAGAGAAAAGACGGATGGGAGTGTGTGACAGTGAGGCCAACACCAGTGCTGCATTTCAGGAAAATGTACATGAACGCTGTTTGAAGCAGTTTAGAAAGGCAAGCTGAGGCTGGTCAAGGGCAACTCAGGTCTAATACATCAATACTTGGCACAGTGTATTGTTTTTTTTTAAGTGTTTGTGTATACAGCCTATCTGTGTCCCCTTACCATGCCAGTGCTGGGTGCACAGCTGCATGATTTCCTGGAAAAGTTCAGGCTGCTCCTCCGCTCGTACGTTCAGAAAAAGGCCCAACACCAACTCTGTGCCCAGGCGCTTAAAGGCAGTGTAAACACACTGTGGCTGCCCGCTACACACACACACACAGATGATGATCGATCATTACCTTTGCTGAGAGTACGTCAATGAGAAAAGAAGGAGTTGAAGCTTTCTGCAAAGGCAAACAAAAAGAAGAAACCAAAGCTACCAGGAATATTAAGCAAGAATTGAGCCAAAGTGGTTGTTGACCACAACACACAACCTCCCTGTTGTGTACTTTTGTCCTCAAGTGTATGTGCATACACACAGCGAAACACATCCTCTCCACCTCTCTCGCTTAGTTTTTAAGTCACTGCTGTTATGGTTTATCCAAATGTCTTTTACAGCCTGTGAAACTACTTGTAATCCTGCTTTGTGTGTCCCTTTGGACACAAGCGTCTGCCAAAAAAATAAATGTAAATGCTTAAGAGTGCAGGAGGTTTATGTTACCTGAGAGAAAGGTCCTTGAGACAGCGCTCACACACACTGCGGAGACAAACACAAACACACACGTCTCAGTCAAGATGAAGTCATTCCAAGGGAGTCCTTTTCAAAAACAGGACCCATCAGAGCCTTTTCTACATTCACTTCATTGTAACAGAAACATAACAACAATTTGAATAATCATTACACACATTATAATGATGTTAGGGATGTTTCATGGACATGTTTTTGGACACAGGTAATGTCTAAACATACAACTAGAGTGATACAGTAATAACATGACTTTTCTCACCTGGTGATGTATTCATTTGATGATTTCAAACAACTTCCTGTGAAGAGGCTGGTGAGGGACAGACGGAGAAGACACGCCTCCTCACCTACAACACAAACACATGTCATATTTATATAAGCAGAGCTGAATTTAAGAATTCAGTTTGCAGCATCACAGAAGAATAAAAACATCAATTATCCACATGAAATAATCATTGTAGCTCTAGTAGTGTAATATGTGATCATGAAAGAGCTCAGCAGCTCACTTTTGATGCCATTTGTGTGTTTTTGTGTGTGTGAGTGTGTACCATTAGTGGTGACAATGGTGTCACCGTACACGTTGGTCATCAAGTCAGTCGGATCCTTCAGAAACATGTTGGACTTCTCTGAAACACACAATAGAAACTTTATTACAAACACACACACTAGAGGCTGACAGATATCGGATTTTTGAGACCAACACTGATGCTAATTTTAAAGAGCAAAAAGTCACAATTAACACCATCAGTAGTAACTTTTCTAGAGAAAATACAGCACAAATAGAAACAAAATAAATACCCAACTAACTGTATGTTCAGTGTCAGCAAATTTCTGACCGTGTGAATAAAGAAAAAGTGTAAAAATATAAAAATATGTGTTGTTGTTGTATTCGTATCTAAATACAGTGTGCTTCTGTTTCTTTTCTCTTTTTTTCACTGTTACCATTATTTTATCAAGTGATATATATAGTTCTTCTTATGTCTAACATGTGCCATTACAAATAGAGGAAGAAAATCATGTGGTTATTATAAAAATCAACATTGGAAATATTTATTATACTTCAAAGTACAACCAATACATTATTCTAAAGGGTAGCAGACTACAATGAAACTTCATCTGAGTAACATCCTCCCCTCTTCCCCTCTCCAACAGCATCACGAGCTTCTCCCATGACAGATCAGACTAATCTCGGGGTGAATTTCCCTCCATACAGAAATTTTCCTTTTGTTCTTTTGGCCGAGAGGAAAAACTGACTCATTATCCTGAAGCAAAGGAGAAGTGGTCACTATGACCTCACAAGACATTACATTACATTTAGGGACTAATTTCTCTGTAAAAATGTGTTTATTAGTGTCACAACATTAAATCAATAATAACACCACATCTAAATATTTGCCACCATTAAAATATGGTGTTTTATTTATTGCTTGAAATAAAACGTGTGCTCCTGAACTACAGTGCTGGTGCTCACCTGTGCTGCAAACACACAAACAAAAACACGCACACAACATACCACACAGCAGCTCTCTCATCCCCTGTACGGAGCAGATGAAGGCGGTCGGTCTGTTCAGCATGCGGGTCTGAAACACTCTGCTCCGGTGTTTCTCGATCCTCTGCCGGCAGAAGCTCACCGGGTCCCGGTAAAACTCCAGAGACTTGTCCCCGAGCACGGACACGCCGGCATTTCCTGGTAGTTTAGACATCCGACGCACTTTCGCTTTAATAAAATAAATCAATAAATAAGTAAAAGCGTAGATTTTAACCTTTCTCAAACTGCTATGACTCTAAACTTGACCAAGACTCGGTTCAGGTTCAGAGTAAGCTCCACTGTTATCGCCTGTTAATCATTTTAATCCGCGTGCTGCTACCTGTGTCAAATGTCTGCTATCTCACCGGCGTCACTGTTGTCTGTCTGAGGTAACTGAACGCCTCCAGCAGCACCGGAGTGACGCGTTCAGGTGATGCCCGTAATTTAGGAGTGCCTAAATAAAAGTGCCTAACTGTGTGTCTGTTTTACTTCTGCTGCTACTGTAGCACATCAGCTATGTGCTTCTATCACTATCGTGGCTGAATCATCTCCTTATTGGTCCCTAGTTATTTTTGGCTAATCTTAAAGGGCCCGGACAATTTGACTGTTGGATGGCTGACCAAATAACAAATAAAAAACAAAACAAAAAAGTTCTTTCTTTTATTAAAGTCTCATGCACCGATCAACAGTTCGCATATAAAGACTTATTTTACTCAGGGATTTTGTTTTATTATTTGTACCCAAACTAATTGACAAAATTGTCTGGCTAGTGCATTATGGAGACCCAGATTGTTCAGTATTATTATAGAACAATAAGCACATCATTACAGACAAAATATAAAATGATGTAAATTGGAAATATTCCAATGCTCATAGGAGTAAGAGGAATGAGAATTTCATTAGTTTTGCAGGTATTTGGTGATAACTAAAGTATTGAAAAAAAGTGAAATGTTCGAGCCTCCCTGCCAGGTAATCTGGTTCCTGGTTAAACTTCTACAAATAATGAGTAACCAAAGAATTCAAGGTTAAATAAATAAGACACATAATTTGTTTTGTATGTTTGGAATAAGCGGCAGACATTTAAAAAGGCTCAGTGGGAATTATCTCTACTTTTGAGAAGTCAAACACTATGAACATACACAACGCTAGAATAGAAAAAGACAAATAAACGTATAGCTGTGATGGACGAGACAGACAAGTGTTACACCAGGAGGATAAAAGGAAAGAAAGGAGGATAATAAAGGTTTAGAATGTTAAAGCCACGTGCTAGCATGGTAACGGTAACAGTTTACAACCCAACACCAGGACGGCCTCCAAGTCGTGGTGCGCTCAGGTCAAATGTTTTGCATACTCTGCAAATAAAAGCATCTTCAGTTGAAGTGCAGGTTTTAACCTGCTCCTTGTCTGTGAGGCAGGAATCTGTAGCAGGCCCAAACTCTTCCAGTATCAAACTCTTCACTAAATGACTTCATTCACGAGCAAACAGAGCTCTAAACTCTCTTACATTTCAAAGGTCATTGCTCTTTACGTTGTTCATGTTAAACATTCAGACTGAGACAGAGCTAGTTCTGTTGTACTCCAATCCAGACTCTGTCTCAAAAACACTTTATTGTGTTGCACTCGTCTTGGTCTCATGCCTTGTTGGACTGTCTTGGTCTCAGGCTCGGACATTGAGAACTGGTCAAGTTGTTCATGGCAGCTGATTCTGGATCAGTTGTACAGAACGTTGACTGATAGCAACATGATTAGATTAGTTTCAGAAGAGTTTATGGATCATTTCTGTCCAACTTCTTAATCATTTTATTTGGGTGGGAAAAACACTATTGCTTGTTATGGTCTTGAACTTTATTTGGGTCTTGACTGCAGTATTAAATTATACAATGACTGGAGACTCATTTAGCCACTTTTTAGCAACCGCCTTTTTATGGACCTGTAAATACTTCAAAATTCACAAGTGGGGGTTTTACTAACATATTTTATATTGTACAACAAAACTTGAACATCTCTTCAGCTTGTGTTGTGCCAGTTTTGAGTTTAAGAGGTTAGATCCCAGGGCGCGAATATGTTAACTTACAACCAGGTTTAAGAATGAATTCCTCTGGTGCTCTACTTTACCTTCAAGTCTATTTTGTTGTTTTTGTTTTTTACAAAAACTTTTCTTTTTTAAATACATGCTAGGTTAAATCTAACCCGGAAATGCCAGTATGAGTCTTCACTGCCAGTATTAATAAACGTTTTAGGTTCAGACTGTCAAACTGAAGGTAAAGCAGCTGCATCACTGCACTATCAGGCCACGTGATGGCAGCATCGGTCACCTCTCTCTCTCTCTCTCTCTCTCTCTCTCTCTCTCTCTCCCAATGGCACGAGGCGGACTGTCGCCCAGTGTCACTCATCTGCAGCTCGTGCAGATCGGACCCTGGCAGTATTATTTAGTTGCTTTTCTTCTTCCCAGCCGGAGTATGAGAGCCTCCAGCAGCACGCTCTGGAGCGCCTGGATCCGAGGCACGGAGGCGAGGAGCCCGGCACAGGTGAGCAGCTGACAGGAATAGTTTTCTGAAAGTTTTCACACACAGAAGGAAGAAGAAACGTTTATAAGAGGAATTTCAATTTGTAGCTTTTTTGTGTGTGTTTGTTTTGCTCTGTCGCGTTCAACTTGATATAGACCACTACTGTCCATATAATGACTAATAATGATAATCATGATTAACACATTTAATTAAGTATATTTTATGGAACTGAAAATTCGATTTATGGCTATTTTATGTTGCCAGCCATTTTTCTTATTCTTTTTGTCACATTTATTTATTAACACTGATGTGGTTGTATGGTGAATCTTGTTGTCACCCCTCTTCTTACATATGCTACATTTTACCTTTCATTTTTGTTGTTTAGATATTTTAAAAAATCATTTCTTTGACTTATTCATAGATCCAATTAATAATATTTGTGATACAATTTAATATAGGTCTATTATCATTTATATCTATGAGCTAGGCCTGCATTTGCTGGTTATAACAAGGTTTTCCATGTAAGGGACACTTATTGCACATCACTTTTATATTGAAACATATACCCTGGTTTCACCACTATTTGTTTATTTTTTAAGAGAAAAACATCTAAATGTATGGATGCCAGGTCTTCCCGGAAGCATAGTGTGCAAATACTTCATCTTTTAGAAATGTTGTATATGAGTTAGATTTGGGATAAGAAATTAGTTGGTGCACAGGAGCAGAAGTTAATGTGTGGCAGAATTCTTTGCATGAAGACCGATGTGTTTTGTGTTTTATGTTACACATTCAATGAAACTTGGTCCCAGCATAAGTGCTTAAACTTTACCTGAACTTTTAGTCTTATCACTTGTTTTATGAGAGGTGTGTCTATCAGAGAGTATGGATGGGTAAACATACAGTAGATGTGATGTAACAGGTGAAAAAAGACAGTTATGAGGGGTCAAGAGGATGAGAGTTCAGGAACAAGACATTTATAAAGCAAAATATCACAAATAATACCTGCCTAAAGGGGCTTTACAGTATGTAGAGCATATGACACCCTCTTTGCTGAGACCCTCACTTTGGATAAGGAAAACTCCCCCCAAAAAACAGGAAAAAATAAAAAAAAAGTTAGATCCTGGATGAAAGCTGGATCCGGGAGGATGTAAAGCAGCTTCCAGGTGTTGTGAAGCACATAAAACCTGAGCCACACAACCTCCTCTCTACCATAAAGCCTGGAAAACGGGACAGACTACACAAACACACAAGAAGCAAAACTTAAGCCCATCATTCACACAGACGGGAGAATGAAATGAGCGCTGACAGAGAGAGAGAAAGAGAGAGAGACAGGAGGAGAAGAGGAATCTCCTGGAGGACAAAGATCCAGAGCCAACATGTGGAACCGACAGCCAGGAGACAGAGAAGGTCCCAGGACGGACGATTGTCCAGAAACGGAGCAGAAGGGAGGGAGGGACCGAGACAGAGAGGCACACAGCATGAAGGGTCACAGAGGGTCAGTGAGAAGCAGAAGCTTTCAGAAGTTTACATTATTCCTGTGGACGGGCCAAATTAGGACTTTAAATACTAGGGCTAAATTATACATTAAGGCCAAGACCAACCCACCAGCTGGATCATGAAGAGTAAGCAGTTAATTGAAATAGACACAATGTACATTTGGATTCAAATGTCGTACCTGTGTTCTAATGGAAGGACAAAGTACAAGTATGAACATTAATATGAGCATCATATGTCCCCTTCAAAGTCTGACCTGACATGATAGGGAGCCAGTGAAGGGAAGCCTAAACTGTGCCAAAATGTTTGAGATTTATTTAAGATTCCAGCTCCAGCACTCTGAACAATTTGACTTAGTACCAGCACATGGCAGGCCTCAAAACAAAACGTCACAATAATCCAGTTTGGATGATTTAAAGGTGTGAATTACAGCCTCTCCGTTATCCATAGAACAGTTCAGGGCCATCAGCCCAGTGGTTGCTGGGTCTGTTGACCTGCTGAGACTTCTGTGGAAAGATCAGCACAAGTTTGTTTCAAGTCAACGTCTCAAAAAATGTTTGCTGGCTGTCGGCACACATGAAAAGGTCTGATGCTGTTCAATTATCCTGAACACAGCAAGCTGCTTGCTGACATTTAAGTGCTGACGTGCTGCAATTTCTCCGTTCTTGTTACTTTATTACAGTAGAGTTTGTCGATGAGGAACATGAACCACACACAGTCACTTATTACTGTATCCTGACAAATGCCCATTCATACACAAATACACACGCCGTCTATTGATGCAAATGCACTTCAGGTGGCGGCTGCTGTTTTTGCATATTTGGCTGATTTTCAATTGATTAGGCTTTTAACTGAAAGTAAACAGTATAATAGCACTGTAAGATAACTGCCCTGATACACTGCAGATTGCACTGTTTACACTGTGTGAGCATGTGTGTGTGTGTGTGTGTGTTTGTATGTTAAAGAAAGAGATAAAGAGCGCTGATAATATCCTGCCTGATCTACTTTAAATAAGACATTTTTTTGCAGATTATTATGTAGAGCATGTAGAGCAAGCAAGACTAGTCTCCGTAAAAAAAAAAATGAATAATGTAATATTTTAAAAATTTGCATGTAAAGTCAGCTTAAGTGTGTTATGTAGATCCAGCAAGACTAGTCATGTGAACAAAAAACAAATGCATTTAATACAAATAAAATAAAAAATACAGTGCAAGTAAATCAACTGAATTTTATTATTTAGCTCAAACAAGACTAATCTGCAAAATAAATAGATTGTAAATAAAGTCAACTTAAATGTTTTGTGTAGATCAAGCAAGATTATTATTGCAAAAAAAAGGAAAAATACATGAATCATATGCAAATATAATAATAACTATCCAAGTAAAATCAACATACATGTTAGTTTATTAAGGCTTAAGCAAGACAAGTCTTTATGTAAAACTACTCAAAACATTTTTTTCATAATGTCGAATTGGAAATACAATACCAGTCAAATGTTTGGACACACCTTCTCATTCAATATTTTAATTATAATTTACATTGTAGATTAATATTAAATGCATCAAAATGATGGAATTACGTAGTAAACAAAGTCAAATATTCTAAATGTAAATGTGGGGAAATCAGGTGGCAAGGACCGGATACAGCTGATAGTTTTGAAGCTTTGTTGAACTCCTAACCTTTACCACTGGTAACCTGCGCTAACCTGCAGAACACTAACTTCCTGAAAACAAAAGCCTCAGGCCTCTTTACCTTGTGTTGTGAGAGCACAGCTGCATTAAGTTATCTATTAGCTAACCAAACATAACAATTTGGCTCCAATTCATGCAAATACATGACACACAATCTTGTAAAGTGAGCAGAGAACATTACACCAGATTTCCTCCGGGATGTTGTTTTCATGAAGGATGAGTCAAGTTGGAAGAAAATGTGTATTAATGTGAAAGTGGAAGGTGCATTTAGGGTCTCAATCACTGATCTCTGTTGAAAAAAATCCAATTTCAGCATTGTTATCAAACATCATGAAATGAAATGGCAGCTCAACATGATAACCCACCGCCCTCTCCTTCTGTTCTGACTGTTTGCCAGCTGTTTTTTTGCTAAAGCATGAAGTATTAGAGATATTAAGAAGAGACTATTTACATTTAGTTACATTGGCATATGTTTAAGCTATCACACAGGATGCAGTGTTTTCAGACAATGCTGATGCAGTCCCCTAGGCCATTGTTTTAACCCCCTCTCCTTTAATAAATCACCCTCATGCTTCCCTCGACATGGCTCCTATTCTCAGTAAATCTTGTCCAAACCAACATTAGCTTGCCAACATCTTTTGGCTTACATGTACAAAACATATTACACGGAGTCCCCACCATGTAATCCTTTAAACACACAGCATTGGTCCTATTCAGCATCCAGAATAAGAACCAATAGATCCTCTCATCACTCCTATTCCCTTAAGTTGTTTCCCAGGAATGAATAGTGCCAATTGTGTAACCTCTGGCAACATCTGGGAAAGGCACAAAGTAAATAAGAGGCGATTTGTGAAAACAAGCAGTCATGGTGATTTAGCATTATTAGAGCATTTATTGAATAAAAAACTGGATAAAATGTAAATCTGATTTTGATTATCTTAGGAGCAAATAAGCACCCCTGCCTCGGACTGAAATTGAAAACAAGACAAGATTCCAGCAGTGGCTGGCAGCCATAAGCAGACTGATAGCCCTGGCCCCTTCCCAGGTATGAGCATCTGTAAATGAATCAGGCAGGTAAAAACAAACTGGTGTCTAGAGACGGTGAATGTACTCAAGTAACCTGCCTCTGGCACAGGAAGGTAAAACAGTATATTAGTCACAGAATGAGAGTTTTTTTGGGATCAGTTCTGGTCTAAGCTTCCACCAGAAACAGTTAACTTCTTGTCCCATGCTATCGCCTACTGTCCTGTCCTTATTAACCACTCCCTGTAGACATTTAGGAGAGAAACACCGCCTTCGGGCTAATTTTAGGCCCTGTGTACCAACGCCAACTCATTAGCGTGATTCCCAGGGCTAGCCAGGCCTTTTTCATTATCAATGTCGCCCAAAGCAACACATCCGTCATTACTTTTTGCCTTTTGGTTATCAGAGATAAGTTATCAGTAGAAAATTCAACAAAATCCTGTCAACATTGATTTAAGGGCTTTGTTTTGTTTTGCAGGTACATTTTCTTAAAGGGGCAGTGCATGTTTTTGATTTCCTATCTGTTGTCATATTTAGTCTAGATTGTTTTAATTTGAGTTGCAGATTGTTGGAGATATTGGCTGTCTTCTCTGGAATATGATGGAACTAAACTTAATACATTTGAAAAAGTCTCTTTCTAGAAATCATGACCCAGTTACTTACTTACTTAAGATAACCCACAGACCTTGTTGTGAGCAGTTTCATTTAGGAACTGCTGTCTTTCTACAATAGCTCCGAAACCAAACTGGCCTGTGCCAGGCACCCAGACTCTTTACTTTCTGTTCTTTATGGTTTGTATCAACACGGCCAGTGTCGGAGAAAATATCAGGGCTCATTCAGGAAGCCATTTGCAGCCGTTTATTTTTGTCCACTATTAAAAAGCAACTGGTGAATGACTCTAACCCCACCCACTGAGATACACACTACACTTTCACCTGAACAAGCATAAGTGAACTAAAAGATGCAGATACAATGCAAAGTCAGAAAAAGAGGTCAACAAAATCATATTTATTGCGTCTTAGCTTTTTTAGGACTTTTGAAAATTGAATAAAATACCAATTAAGGCTCTATATTCATTGGTTTGGTGCTTTTTAAGACTTTTAAGGATCAGAAGGAACCATGCTTAATGTTGTTTAATGGGCTACTTATTGACTGCCATATGTCAGACAGCTACCTTTACATCACTTTACACTGTGATACAAGGCAGTGTTGACTATATTATTGATCATTTATAGAATGCATGCATTGTACCAGCTCAGTGAACAATGGTTTCCCACTCGACTAATAAAACAGAGTGTACTTACGTCTTCAACATTTCTTTGATTGACATTGTGGACAGCCAGTAAGTATACAGCCTTTCAGTTCGAAAGGTGAACAGCTGCTAATAAGCATCAGACGTTTTGCAGACGATTTACTGAACGCACATAGTTATAAAATCCCCCAGCGACTTCCTGGTCCGCTGATGTTCAGCTGTCATTCTGCCATTGTTTGATGTCCCTTTGACAATCTGTAGCTTCCTTGTGTATGAGCACAGTCTGGGTTTCCCAGTGGCCTATAAATCTAAGCAGTATGCATGCCAAAAATATCACACATAACAATGAACAAACACAAAGCTCAGTTCCAGCTATCCAGAGCAGTTAATCAGCTGTCATTGTGTGCAGCAGTGAAACCTAAACTTTGGCAGCCAGCCCTCCACACTGATGTAGCTGTTAGCATGTTTCTCTCTTAAAGGGATAGATTGGATGAAATGAGGTCGTATGTCGAACGACCCATCCCCTGTTTGGAGAAACAGGCAGGACTGCTGCTGTGTTTAACCGTCCCCAACAAAAACAATTAATATCAGCTTAAGCGTACGCTATGTTTGGAATATTTTCACCAGTTTATTTTGCTGTCAGACAGGCTTGTTTAAGTTTGAATTAAGTTGTTCTGTGCATTCAAAGCCACCAGAATCCATTATCACAGTAGGTCCATGTGACTTTGGTGATTTAAAGGGTTCGTTTGGAGTCACACGATAACACCAACAAAAGAAACAATGGAGGCAGCAGTAGACCAGCAACTCCTGTGTTCTGCAAGTTAAAACTGCTGTTTTTGTCAATGAAGTCTGGTGACTTTTGAAGAACGGTTTTAGTTCCCCCCACATAAACTTAAAAAGGACTGTCTAACTGTACAGTGAAGTGGTGAAAACATAAATATGAACAAACCCAGATCCAAAAAAGTTGTGAAAAATTGAAAAGTACTGACATGATATCTAATGCTCAGACAGGTTTACCTCTGTTATCTGTAAACATATTCATCATTTTGAAGTTCCTGAATCATTTTTGGCCTTTTTTTTCCTGCTGCAAATGACTTTTAATAAAGGAAGCTGGCAAAATCAAGACAATGTATTGTGTTTCTTTTCTAGAGGAACAAGGAAGTTTTTTTCGTCTCTTTTTTTTTGGCTAGTTCATAAATTAAATATTTTGTCAGATGAGGTGATGTTAGGCATAGTTTGTTGCACATGCATCTCTTCACTGCTGCTGCACAAAACTTGTAGGTAACACTCTTCAGTTAGATATCATCAATAGTAACATCTGTGTGGACCAAGACGTTTTGAATAAATGGGCTTCTGTATGTGAGAAAGATGGCCATGCAAAGCTTCAGGTTAACCATTATACATCTGAAAATAAATGAACAAAGCGCGACTGACAACATTTAATTTAAAAAGTTGTTGCTTTCATTTTTTATATTGTTTGGTTTGGCTTTAGATCTTTATGGGAAGAAGCTTTTTGCTGTATTTTTTCTTTTTTATTGGTTGGCATATAATTGCTTCCTTGAATGTATTTTAGGCCTGATTTCCCGGCAGCGCGTATGCAGGAAGAGATATTGATGTGGACAGTGGCGCTGTGAGAAAGTGGAAAACTGATCAGTCCTAACTAAATCCATGGGGAGGCACGCAGTGGCTGATGGCCCCGCGTATGGGCTTCAGTTCCACAGCCGGCCTGTCTTTCGCATTTGTGCACATGTAACTTTGTGTGTGTTCTTCCATGCACATGTCTGTGTGTGTTCTTCACTTTATTGTGCAGTCATTCTCCGTTTACCCCCTTCATCCAGTGAGCTGGCACCCTTATTGTGACGAGCCCAGCGCGCTCAATTACCCACTCACAACCCATTACCCTCACCCACTCAGTTTTATTCAGAGGACACGCTCCATCCGCTCAGAGTTGCATCTTGCTCCAGTCATGCGTGCAGCAGGCTAGTGTGTGATTCAGTGCGTCCCTGTGAGCACATGGAAAGGCAGCGCCTCTTTAGAATGAGGATAAATGAAGGGTTTTCTAACATTCAGTAATTGCAGGTGACATTTGAGGTCGTGTGTTTTGTTCAACCTTGTTGGAGCAGCAGGTTCATTTTGCTGCTCAGCGGGTGTTCAGATGATTTCTGGGTATAAAATGCTAACCTTTTGCTTTTTGTTGTTATTTGGATCCACTTTCGTTTTCACCTTGATACCTTGTTTTTCTGGTTTTTATATCATTCTGTAGCTTCCCAGTTGTTTACCTTTTTTATTCAAACCCAAACTTCCACATTTAGCTCGAAGTACATTTTAGTGTCTAGATGCTGTTTTCTCAAGGCCTTCTAAAAACCCTTTTCCCACGTGACCTGATGTAGGTTAGGATGATGCGTGGCTATGTTCATAGTTCTGGCACATAAAGTAATGTACTGCTGTAAATGCTGCATTAGTTGAGATTTAAATGAAAAGTATACAATAATAAACACAGATCAGCAGATCCTGTGTTCTGCAAGGTAAAATGACTGTTTTTGTCAAAGGAGTTTGGTAACGGTATTAGAGAGGGATATGTACTGCTGTGGATGAGGAATAACAATTTAAGTGTATGCTATATTTAGAATATTTTTACCACTTTACCTTGCAGTCAGACAGCCCATTATGTCAGGAACTGTAGCCATTATCTATGTTTTCTTCAAAGACACCGGACAAGTTGTTGCTGGTCTAATTGTTTGTTTGTGACTCTTGCTCTAAACCATCGGACATCCATAGTATTATATTTTGTGCATTGACTTCCAAACTCATTCACAAGCTCTGCTTATGATATTAAGCTATGTAAATGGTTATTTGGCTGGTTGGTCACTTCACTTTCAAAAACCCAGGAAATGAACGCTAATGACGTTGGCCTTTAAGAAAATACAGCCTTATCAGATGCAATCATGTTCTCACAGAAAATAATTGTAGATGATAGACAATCATCTACAATCATCACTTTTGTATTTTTCTCCATTAAACAATTTTATAATGAATAAAGGAACACTGGATGTTCCCAAAAAAAATCACCAATTTTTGTTTTAGCTGCTTTAATTAGAAAAAATGTCTCCAAATGCTGTCTGGTTATTCAGTTGCTTTGTTACACTGACTGGTAGTTTATAAAAACCCACCAGATTAACCGTCCGGTTTGCACATTACATGCCTTCTACAGAGTTTATGTGGATTCAAAAAGGCACAAAGCTAACAGCAAGTAGAGCAGACGCTGCCATGTACTTCATCTCCAATCTTTTCCCTACATTAGACCCTGGTTTGAGATAATGAGTTAATTCTCAGCAGACTTTGTCCAACAGGATCTGTCATTCCAGCAACTATTCCAGGCTGATGGCCCTGAAGGTTGTGAGTTCAAGGTATGCTGCTGTCACTGCAGAAATGCCCTGTAGTTCTACTCCTAAGCTAGATAAATTAGCTCTGGTGTCTTATCTGCGGTGAAAAATTACCTGCTGAAAAAAGAACTGCTCCAGATAGCAAGCACAGACTGTTTAAAAGAAAGAGAAACAGTTAGTTGGAGGGCAACCATTTGAAGCCATAAGTTTGACATTTTGGCCATTGTCATTTCTTCTTTTTTTAGCCAGAGGTGACCATAACTGGACAAGGTGGTGGTTACCAGCCCATCAAAAGGTACGGGAGGTACTGCATAGCAAACACTATGTCACCTGCTAACGATAGAGCTAGCTTGCAAGCAAGGTACATTCTACAATATTGTTAACTGTATTAACTGGGAGAAAGAACAGCTGACTGCTGAGAATTTATTTTAGTAAAACAGAAGATTAGCCAAAACACTGCAAAGTGTTGGTCCTATACTAAAAAAAAACTCTCATCCATAACATCCTCTGCACCTGTGTTTTATGAAGTAATTTTTGCTGTTGGAAACAAGCTAAGATCGGCACTGCACCTGACAGCTACCAAAGCTGAAATAACACCCAGTAGTTCCTCATAGAGGCCAACTTCTTCACTGTCATGTCAAATTACAGCTGGATCCAGAAGAACAACACATTCCACAGCAGAGACACACAAAACATTAACAAGAATTAATAACATTTTTCCCATGCCTAATTCAGATAGATAGAGAAAAGGTTAAACATGTGGGACCATCATTTACAAAATTACAGGATGCTATATTAAGACTTGAATCTAGTGTAAACTCAGTTGTTTACTGAAGTCAAGTGAGAAGGAGGATAATTTTCTCATAGACTTGTTTAAAAACAGACTTCTTTTTGGAGCCAGTGGAGTCGCCCCCTGCTGGCCATTAGAAAGAACGCAGGTGAAAGGCACTGTTGCATTGGCTTCACTCTTCAGGTTAATGTGCAACAAGTGATTGATTATATATCAAAGTAACAGGATTGCCAGAATGAGCCTTTGTAGCATGAGTAGTATTAGCGATTGCAGTTATAACTTAAGTTTTTCAACTTAAAATCCAAAGAAACACACCAATCCACTCTGGGTTTTAGTGACATTTCACTCTGATATTCTTTTTACTGCAGATTTAAGAATTAAATGTGTATTGGTTGCAGTGGTGAGTTTAGTGTTACATGGTTGTAATAAAGAGGCTTGTTTGTGTGCTTGTGTGCTGGCTGCTGCTAGTGGTGGGGAGTTATTTCATGGTTCTGAATGGCGTGCCAAATCAATTGGTTCTTGAGCAAACTTTACGCATTTGCCATTTCTCCAGTTCTCCTGTTTCCTGGTGCTGCTTTCAGTTCACATAATATTGTCGACTAGAACTCCTTGGCTCAGTGTGTGTGTGTGTGTGTGTGAGGCCGGATGGTGTTTTTACGCTTTTGGCTGATCATTGCTGAGTTAAACTGACAGGGGTTCTGCTTTCTGTTTTGCGCTCTAAGTTATGCAGCCATAAAAATAGTGGTAAAAATATATTCGTCATCTTTCCACAAGGTCTAAGCCAATTGAGGTGAAGAGCCTCTGAAGTCTAACTGCAAGTGTGTGATCTATCACCTCATTTATAATGTTATATGACCTAAATATCTGTTTTAAAAGTTTCTAAAGATTCTGTTTATAATGAAGTGTAGAAGAGTAGAAGTGGTGATATTTAATATTAAAGTTACAATCCTTTTGTCGACACGTGTGGTTTCTCACAGTTGGAGGCCAGTTAGCAGCAACCTGATGAGCTAAATTTGAACTTGTGTAGGGTGTGTGAATGGCCCTCAAGACACAAACATAATCCTCGAGCCTCCAACTGTACATTTGGAAAAAGAAGCATTTTCTGTTGTCTGCAGGTCTTAATTTATGAGTAAACAACACCTCCGTCAGGGGGTCCTAATCGTACCATCCATTGGTTTAAAGACACACTCCAAAAATACTGACAGACTGAGAAGAAAAGGAACGAGTGCCATCATTACGTACTAGATTCAGCAGATTATAGCAGAAAAGTAGCTCCACAGATCACGACTGTCTTGCCTACACAAACTGCATGCATGGAGGAATAGCCAAATGACGCAGATTTATACAGATTTGTGGAAAGTAGACAGTAAATACAGAATTCAGTCGAAATTCACAGAATTTTTGTCACATTAATGTTAGTCTCAGTGAAGTCATTCATGGCTTCCCAGTTGCAATGAGGATTGCAGAATTTAATGTTTTTTCAAAGCATGCTTTTAAACTGAACAACATGTTGAGAGGTTACCCTCTCTGTCCCTGCCACTCAACCCAAAGTCCATTGGTGTCTACTGAAGCTATAAAGATTTAAACCTGTCATGGGTATATCCTTTGATATAATCTTCAGGACTATTTTCAGTGGCGGATAAATGCATATTAAGTGCTCTCGTGAGTATTTATGGCACCAGGATGGTGTATCTGAGATTGACTCAAAATAAACCACTGTACTCATGTTCATTGTATTGAAGGGACATGTCACAGAGTGCAGCAGAAAATAACAGGAACAGGCTAATAAATAAGATCAATTCACTAAAGGCTTGGTCTAATTATGGGATTTCTAATTATATTTGTTTATTTTGTACGTACTATATCTTTTAATCCTGTAATCTAATATATATATTAACGGTGATCAGCAGCTACTTCACAGACACTACACACACTCCACAGCACAGCCTCAGGTGAGCGCATCTGCCCCGACAGTAGTTTGTTTAAGAGCCAGCCTTCCTTACTCAAACATTTAAAATTACAGGAGAGTCTGCAGAGCATTATACCTCTCAGTCTCCTTGGCAACTGGCACCAGAGACTCCTCCTCCACATGCAATCAAAAAAAAGTGCATGTGAGCACACACACACACATACACACACACAGTTCAGCCCTCTCACAATCTGAGGTGTGAGATTATGTGAGAAGTATTTACTTCCCACCTGACACAAAAACAAGTGACTGGGGAGTAAGAGAGCATTTAATTTGCTGCATTTGTTGTGTTAACAGCAATACAATGGTTCCAACACATTACTGTTTAATCAAATTAATGCAATTTGCATCTTTTAGACTTTTGTTGCATCACAATTTATCTAAGCGCACACACTTTTGGGCATGTTGTCATGAAACTGAACATTGCAAATTGCCTAGATTTCTGGACACCTGCTGGAAAAATCAATCCGTTATGCAGGGTGGGATTTTGCTTGTGTGTGTGCAGGCTTCTGTGTGGTATAAAGTGCAATATCCCTTTTTTGTAAGTCCTGTTTGCCAGTGTGTGTTAAATGCAGTGCCAGAAAATAATTAGAAACAGGAGTGGAATAAAATGGGTACAACTAGTAGAAAGTGTGAGTGTCCTCCTGCAGAAGGAGGAAACTCAAAAATCAAATCCAGATGCAAAAGTAAAAACAGCTCAGATTGATTCTAAGTTTAAATATCCAGTTTGGAAACACAGGCAAAAATGTACTTTAGTGTGTTGAGGACATATGTCGTGTTAAAAAGTTCTGACCTGTTGGCTAGCTGTTGAATACAAGGCTAATGTGATTATGTGTGTTATGTGATAGCATCAGGAGGAAACTACATCTTTCCAGGAATGTCTTAACACATGAACATAAACTTTGTCATAAGTCAGTAGTCAGGTTTTCAGACATGCATCAGGTAGTAGGCAGTAAGTGCAGCGCTGAAGATCAGGAAGTTTACCAGATGGCAAGTTAGCATCTTCTAATTACAGCTCCCATCAGATGAGTCAGTCAGTCCTCCTACGTCGTCTGTCTGCCTGTTTGTTTTTGTTTGTCAGTCAAAGTCAGTCCTATCTATCTATCTATCTATCTATCTATCTATCTATCTATCTATCTATCTATCTATCTATCTATCTATCTATCTATCTATCTATCTATCTATCTATCTATCTATCTTAGGGTTAGGATTTAGGATTCATGGTTAGGGTTAGTGATGACCAACTGTCAGTGCTTTTTTACCAAGGCAGTTCAAGGACTCGTCCAGTTGCCTAATATCAAAAGAGTTCCTCGCATTTTGAGAGCCACAGAACAGGTTCCAGCGTGGAACAAACTCTTTGTGGATCCTAAACCACAAACCACTTATGTGGTAACACGAGAGAAATATCTGCTTCAGTCACTACATGCATTTATGATAAAAACACATTTATTATAGAAAATGACCTGAGTACATTTCAACATGAGTGTTATTTGTTTTCCCATTTTGCCAGTAAGCTCAATATATAATTCTCTAAAAAGAAATCGAGATAATGAGTAGTGAATGCTTTGGACACAGCCTTAGTGTTTTTTTTCTCTTTTCAATTAAAATTAAATTAAGCAGCTTTACTGCCAGAGTTTTGATGAACGTCAATAATAATGATCGGAAAGATGATGATTAAAAAAAACACTATAATTGGATTAGTGAGTAATGACAATAATAGCACGTTTGGCTATTAAAAAATAGCTAAAAAGCACCCTGGTCTCCTGCTCTCCAGAGTTCATTTCGTCCTGTTGGACTGTGTGTCAGTCAGATGTGAAATGGACACGGTGAGCTGTGAAAACACGCCTCCCTGGACGCACATCACACAGGAGAACGGCAGCAACCTGTCAGAGACACGGCTCCTCACCCTTCTTACTCACTCTTCCTTTCTCTCTGTCTTTTTTTTCCTATCATTGAAATTCAGATTGAGCAAATATTTTCTCATTCCTACGATTCTGATGTGTGAGTAACTGAGTGAGCAAGAGTACGAGGGTGGGCAGTGTTAGTTTGTTGTCCAGTGATGATTTCTGTGTGTGAGGGATAATACAGTTTTCTCTACCGAACATTTTAGATGCAAACAGTAATCAGCCATTTTTCAGCGTTCTATTAAAAATTGGGTGTTATAATGCAAATGCAAGGTTGAACAACATGTAATCTGTGCGCTATTGTTAAACTAAATGATTCCTGCAGCAGCTTGACATTTACATTTATTTACCATGTGCATAATCAGTGTTTTTGTGCTCTAATCATGGATGCAGGAGTAGGGGCCAGGTGCCCAAAGAATCAGGGGCCACTAAAGGCTCAGTGTGCTTCAAATGAGGTGCTTGTTGGTCTCATGTCATTTGTTTATTTGCCAGGCGTGTAGTGGTGTATAAGTAAGCAGGATTTATTCTATTTTCTGAAGCTCTCTTTGATCACAATTCATCACCTCTCACCCATCTAAACAACTGGGTTTCCTTTCATTTTTATTGCCATTTTGAAGTTTAATTTATTTTTTTATTCTTTTTTGGCAGACGATGTTGTTTTTTGGGGGGAGGGATTGTTTTTTTAAATGTTTATAAATGTTTGTTTGTTGAAAATGAGCAAAATTTAGATGAATATACTTTTGAAAAAAGATTTGTCCCAGTTGAAACAAATTCTTGAAGACATCTCACTACACTGTAGCCTTGTTTATTCACTCCAAACCAGTTGATGGGAAAACACACACTACATTTGTGTGTCTTTTTTGTGACATTATGAAATGGAAAAACTGCTCAAAAATCAGGCTGTTTCCTCCTGAACTGCATACTACAACTGCATAGTGTTGCGCAATGTTCCATATAAGACATCCTGGTATTGTAAATGCTAAAAGTTGGTCTTTTTTTATTTATTTTTTATTTTATCACATGTGCATTTGTACTACTCGCTCTTGGAGTGCTAAAGTTGGACATTTCAGCCATTTATAATGCCATTAAACTTCTACTTCTCTGCTTGCTTGCTAACTAGTTCTCACAAACTTTCAGCAGCATGTGGTGTTCAGGTGTTACAACTGACTCAGGGTGGTGGGTGGCGTGTCCCTGGCAATCGCTCTGTTGTAGGTGGCAGTTCACTAGTTTCTTATGACAATAAATATACTAAATGGTCAGCATCATGCCAATTTTGTCGTCCAGTGATTTTTATATCCTAAAAAATATATGGTTAGTGCAGAAGGGAACTACAGAAGTAGCCCCATGGTTATATCCACACCAGGTTGGGAATTTAAAAGGTCCTTGACCTTCAGTTCTGGTGGTAGTGGGTGGTGGCGTTGAGTAGTCTGTCCATGGTCCTTATTGAGTACAATACAATAGTAACAAAAGCACAATGGTATGCACCCTCCTGAGCCAAACAATGAGGCTTCGGTGTAATCTACCCGGGTTGTGTTATCTCTATGTTCTTCTCAAGGAAGTGGAGCCATTGATAGACAACAGTCCTTTCTTGTCACCTTTATTTTGGTTTCAATTTCAGCTTGATTTACAATCCAATGCCTGTTATGTATGTGTCTACAGCACAAAGACAGGACAAGTCAGAACTGGAAGAGTTGCTGATTTGGTCGGGGGTTCCTTTTTGCCTCTGGGGACCAGCAAGCAGCCCAAGACCAGTGTCTGAAACTGTCTTTATTCCGAATGAGAAAAGACATAAGAACATAAGCAAACATGATCAGAAAGTGTCAAGATAAAATAAAGTCAGCTAGCCTTACAGAAAACGCTGCACTGACTTGAGAATTGAGAATTACTGATACGCAGATGTGCCAAACTTAACTCAGTGATCTGCCTGCAGGAAGTAGGGGCTGTTGACAGGATCGCCGGCTGTTATAGTCTGTCAGATGATATTGACCGTCAAGTGTGATAAGACGAGACGGTGGTCATAAAACGGCAGAGATGCAGCAGATGTTGTAATAGGTGCTTAAAGCTGATAAGGCATCTACAGCTGTACCGATAAAAAGGTTCTTTGCTGTTCCTCGAAAAACAGATACTTACTGTAAAATGACTCAGAGCGTTACTGCAGCAATTTCCAACCTTTGTTTGTCATTACTGGTTGACACAGTGCTCTCAATTCAGCCTTGCCTTGGCATGAGACATTTTCATCTTATAATGTCAGTCCAGTACTTGAGTGTAGGCAAAAGTATCTAAACCAATCGAATTATGAAATTAACATGAAAATGCAGATTGTTCTCCCCTCAAAAAACACCTCATAGGTTCGTAAAGACAGCGAAATATGGCAGTTATTTATGGTTGAGGTTGTCCATTGCGCCCTCTAGTGGCAGTAATACTTACGAATGACGCCAATATGAATGGTGGTGGATGGGTCGAACAGATGTTGGATTTTGTATCTAGATCAGTGGTTTCACGCTATTATTAGAATGCTCGGCTCTGTACCGTGAACTTCAAAATGCTCACATGGGTCATTTTGACAAACTATTATATCATTTTGTTGTAAAACTGACAGAAATAATAGTAATAATAGTAATAATAACCTTTTAGTCACATGTTACATTAAAGATGTCCTTGGACTTAATTAGAGAGCTGTAATTAGCTGAGCCAAAACATAAAAGCCATGAAATGTATTGAGTGGACAGACAAAAGACCCTGAGTCCCCTTATTTGTCTGCAAACTAAGTGTCCTTTCATTACCTTAGGCTATTTACGGTAAGATCTATATGTTTGCTTCCTTTACCAGGTTAAATAAGGGTTAAATAAAGGAGGCTGTTCTTCAGCAGGGGGAACCAGTATCTGCTGAATCCCTATCAGCCCCAGAGGTGCTGTTTCACGAGCTGATATCTGACCTTTGACCTCTCTTGACAGGCGGAGTAGGAAAGGAGAATTTCCCTCGTGGTACTCACTGAAGCATGCTATTATTGTTGCATTACAAAGACAAACTAACATGCTGATGGAATCTGGCAGAGACAGCTGCTGCCTGTTGCAGCCTATTTGTCTTCCAAATATCACACACTTTCAAGCCATGATCCAGATACTTATTTGGGGTACAAATATCACATTTTTGACAAGATGGGCAAATAAAACGAAATCCAGCCCGTCTGTACACGCAAGCTACTATTTTCAGAAAAATGCAGACTTACTCCAAGAGCCAGGAAAATCAAGTTGTGTGTGTGTGTGTGT
>CAFUXE010003078.1:71080-97603 GCA_903364295.1 Serranus cabrilla
TGTGTGTGTGTGTGTGTGTGTGAACAGGGCCAGAACATGGGGTGATATGAGGACTATCCTCTGCTGACCTTAATGCAGATGACCAGTGATGGCCACAGCATCCCCTCAACAGTAAGCCATGAATTAAAACTGTTACATTCATAAAAATAAAACAAAAAGTTAATGACAACCTGGTTAATTTCAGTCTGATGAACGATAGATTTATTTCTGTTTTGTTGCAGTTCGTTGGATGACCTAATAAACACAGGACAACAACAGGACCAGCAGCAGGAATTCCTGAGTTCCCTGGAGACAACTGTCCTCACCATCTTTCTGTCCATCATTATTATAATGACAGTGTTTGGTAACCTGCTGGTCATGGTGGCACTCTGCAAGGACAGACATCTACGGTGAGCCTGCTGTTTATTCAATGTTGGTAGCAGCATCAGTGGTTGAATCTGGATAAGAAATAACTGCTATTGAATATCTACCTCATGCAAATTTTGTCAATTGTAAACAATTTTTATCATGCAGCAAATATGACCCAAATTTACGTTTTAGAACTCACGTTTTGGGCATCATGTTTTAACATAACTACTGAACTTCTTTTATAACAACATACCAGGATTTTAAATAGTGACATTTTGTCTCTTTTTTGTTTAAAAAAAAAAACAAACATTTGTATTACTGACATTCTTTAGAAAACATTAATTTCTGCATTCCTGAGTGTAACTGTGAAGTCCTGGATATCTCAGCTGACACCAACAGTTACATGACAAAAATTCAACTAAACTGTGGGCTCTTTACACAGAACGGAGAGGAGAGGACAAGAGAGGTTGAAATAAGTGCAATATGTTTAGCATCTGAAGCCCCATTTTTTTTTTTACATACACTCAACACTCAAAAAATGTTGCGTATTTAAGGTCTATTTTTTAAATAAATGATTAAGTATTCTAGTAATGATTGGGTTTTTTCATAGAGGTGCAGGACCTATGTATTACAATGACAAAAGCCACAATGTGTAAAATAAGATAGGAGTAAAACATGCACTGAGACTGCTTTGGGTTCAGAGGGATAATGAGATGAGTGTGACAGAAACAAAGAGACAAAGTCAGGGTGTTTGTTTTCTTCTATTTGTACTGTAAACACACATGTTTCAGAAAGGCATTCTGGGAAAGTGTGTTCAAAAATTCCACATGCAGTGGACGAACCTATCAAATGTCAAAGCACTCGGATTACAGAAATAATGTCCTGACAAAAGTTGGCAGATTGCTACACTGACATTTCATGACTTTCCTGAAATCTGAGTGAAACTCAACTAAACTGCATTTAATACATGAATTCATAAGTTTGAGGCGTTTAATTTGATTTCCTTCTCAAATCCTACAAACAGACGTGATTCAGTCTTCATTTATAAATGTAAAAACAGGACACATGCCAGTTGCTTCATATATCTGCTAAGTCACTCTGACAGCTGGCAAATTGAGCAGCAGCACCTTTAAAGGTTAGAGATGCAAGCTTATTATAGTGATGTGAGACATGATGGTACAGTACAACATAATACGCCATGTTCTTTTACTGATGACTCATTTGTTTGATGCTCGTGTCCTGTCATCTCAGAAAGAAGAAGACTAACTACTTCATCGTGTCGCTGGCGTTTGCCGACTTGTTGGTTGCGTTGTTGGTGATGCCGTTCGCTGCGATCGAGCTGACGACCGGCCAGTGGCGATACGGAGAAATCTTCTGCCTGGTCCGAACTTCTCTGGATGTCCTGTTGACTACAGCGTCCATCCTGCACCTCTGCTGCATTGCGCTGGACAGGTTTGTGTGCTGATGGAGGGGATTCCAAACTAACTCACAGTGAGAAACGCAGATGAAAGAAAAGCACTTTCTCACAAAGAGAGATTCACCCAAACATGTAAATTAACAAGTCAAATAATGGCCCTTTAAAGGCGTACTATGCAGGAATTGTGACTTACTGTTTGTAAACACAACGTTCAAATTTGGCCCCTCCCCCCTGGCTCAGTGCAAGGTTTACAGCTTTACTCTCATTTTGTAACAAGCTTTGTCCACTTGGCATTTGACTTCACTATATTTGTGTTTTTTTTGGCACTCTGTGATATATTGTTGTAGCTTTGCGACCAAATCGTGATGCCAAGAAACATCCCCAAACAGTGAAATGAAATGAAATGAAAAAAAAATGACAGGTGGAGGGCAGAGTTACTGCAGTTAGATACAAAACCTCAAAGTTCTAGTGGGTCATAAGTGACGATCAAAAGGGATTATGTTTATATGAGTCAGACATTGATTTTTTTTCTTCTTTTTTATGGGAGAAAAATCTGCATAGAATACCTTTATTGGTCTTTTATCACATATCTGGTTTACCAGGTGTTAATGTAATTATCTTCTGTCAAATCAGTTAAAAGTTGACTTTGTAACTGCAACTTTTGCTAGCCTTATCTTTCTCATCCTCCTTAAGATATTAATGACCTTTTTACATTTTTTTTATTGAGAAATTTTATTTGCATTTATGTATTTTTGTATTTATGCATTTATTTATTTATTTATTTTTGCAAATGGGAAATATTGATAAAAAAGTGTTAACAAAATAAATAAAATAAAAGTCAAATACAACAATTTAAATTGGTTTTGTGTTGAAGTTGCATTGCTTAAAAAAAACGCACTATAGAATCCAAGTTGTGTGTTTATGTGTGTGTATTTCTTCAGGTATTACGCTATCTGCTGCCAGCCGCTGGTCTACAGACACAAGATGACCCCAGTCAGAGTGGCAGTGATGCTCAGCGGCTGTTGGCTCATCCCCATATTCATCTCCTTTCTACCCATCATGCAAAGCTGGAACGCTATCGGCATCGAGGACATTGTAGGTTATTATTATTAAAAAACGCATTATACACTGTATATTCAAATAAAGTATCACCTTTACGAGTTCATATGCCTCCCCCAATCGCCTAAAGAGAGGGATGTTCTTTCTGTGAGGGCAAATGCAGCATAAACCTTTCCGAGCTAATATTCTCTGTTTCTAATAACGTTTCCAATCCCTTGAACAATGACACGGTAATGCAGTGATCACAAAACAATTCCAGTCCCTGTGGAGGCTCTCTTGCTGCAAGCAAAGACAGCACTTCAACAAGCATTTCCTGCTGGTTTGGATATGTTTTGGCGTGAGGTTATTTGAGAGAATGAGCTGCAGGACTCCCAGAGGCAGACGAGGATAGATGAATTTATTCAGCTCGAGCTGATGAGACACACGGCTCTTCTCTCTGTCTTTCACTCAAGCAGCATCCAAACAACAATCTTTTGTTTTTAAAAGATGTCTTGACGGACAGAATCACACAAAACTTGATACATCTGCACATCTGTGCCAGGTTTTAATGGTTTCTTTTATATGATTGTTTCCTTTTTGGTCACTTCTCTCAAAAATTCAGAAAATGTCCACTGAACTCTTGTTCAGCCCAAACAAGGAATTGTTTGAAATTGAGAACAAGAACTGATTTAATAATTGTGACACAAGTAAAACGATACACTTTCTGCTTGGTGTGAACTGTGTCTGGCTCATTTTTACTAAAGAAAGAATGAGGCTCAGTTCTCCCGGTGGCATGGTGATCTCTCTGCTGTCTTAGACTTTAAATCAGAAAAAGCATGTATCTGAATGTATATGTATTATGTTAAAGATACATTTCAAATGTTTCTAGGTCAGGATTTTACTGCAACATTGCAAAATATGACCCATTATGACCATGACACGGTCACAAGGCAGTTCATCAGTACCTAAGCCTTACTACTATACAGAGAGATGAGATAAAGTTCACTTTCCAGCTTGGGGCACTTCTCTACCTTCAATTCAACCTTCAGAAAAGACAAAGATATGGGCAGCTGGCCAAATCAAAAAGGAAATTACAAAGCACTATGATACAACATACAACTTTCTCTTAGAAATGAAGTTGGTAAGAAGGATACAACGTCTTTTTCAGTCCTGATATTGACACCGGTACAGATGCCTGGGTCATAGATTGTTCTGCATGCTTGTTATTTTTGTGTCTGTGCTGTATTTCTAGATTGAGGAGAGGCGAGCCTTGGCTGGAGGCTCCAATGACACAAGCTGTGTGTTTCTGGTCAACCGGCCGTACGCCCTGATCTGCTCTGCGGTAGCCTTCTACGTCCCGTTGGCCCTCATGGTCCTGGCCTACCAGCGGATCTACGTCACCGCCATGACCCACGTGAGGCAGATCGAGACCCTACAGCGGGCCGGCTCCGCTCCCGTCTCCGGGTCGGCTCCAGTGATCACCGTAAGGGGCTCCACTTCCTCAGATCCATCAGAGCTTTACCGCCTCAGGACGACAACAGGCTCCTCCTCCTCCGAGCACGCTCCCATGGCGAGCAGCCGCATGCGCGTTGAGACGAAGGCGGCAAAGACGCTGGCGGTTATAATAGGTTGTTTCTGCCTATGCTGGGCACCGTTCTTTATCACCAACGTGGTGGACCCCTTCATTCATTACTCAGTGCCCTGGCAGCTGTGGACAGCCTGGCTGTGGCTCGGGTACATTAATTCAGGGTTGAACCCCTTCCTGTACGCCTTTCTGAACCGGGCGTTTCGGAGGGCGTTTCTGGTGATTCTCTGCTGTGGGGATGAGCGCTACGCACGGCAGGGGAGCTGCTCGTATGGACACACCCACAGACCGTGCTCGGCTGCATCAGTCAACGGGACGTCTATGGCTCTGAGGTAAACACACGGTAAAGACACATTTGTACAAGTTTTTCTTTCTATATGGTTGACCTTTTATTAACACTCAAGCATATGTTGCTGGTATAATCCAAAATTATTTTATCATCCCAATTCAAGTTCCAGTTGGGTTTGGAAGAAAGTAGCCGTTTTTCCATTAAGGTCACCCATCAACGGGTTTAGAGCAAATAAACAAAGCTGCATGGACGTATTTTCACCACATGATGGCACTGTAGAAGTAGAAGTAATAGAGATTATACAAGAGAGAAAAAAAAGAGGTTGCAAATCTGACAACTTCTGCCACCCGTTGGAGAAAATGAAAAATCTTCAGGATATAATATATAATTATAATATATATATAATTATAATTGTTTTTTCATGTCAGCTCGTCTTGACCGGCAGAGCGGAAACAGCTGATCATGTGAGTTAAATGTTCCCTACGTCAGAACTTATTCTGAAAAAGCATTTCCACCTCTGGTTTAGCACATTAACTATTTTTTTAAAAGACAAAACCACCTGAAGCGAGCGCAAAAACTTTTGTGCATTTTCAAATGTTTCATCGAATTTTGGTGTTTCCGTCATGCTTTTGTCATTCAAAATGTGCATAGACATTTGCTGATGGAAACTTAGTCGCACTCAAGTATTTAAAATTTACTGAAATATTACATTTTAAGATGAAAATCTGCAAGTTTGCTAGGAGATGATTAACTGTGACAGGTTTTTGCAGATTGGTGCGATACAAATTTCAAATCTTTTGGGTCGATACTGGGCCTAAGAAAGTATGTATGTGTGTACAGTGTTTAATGAGTGCCAGTGGGCTGTTAGAATTTTATATGCATTTGTCTTTATTTGCATTGGACTATTATTTGTTGCTTTGTCAGTCTATTTGACACCAAACATGACCTGGTATGAACATTTCGTCAGGTCAGTCAGCCCAAAGCTGCAGCAGCATTGTACCGTCTCTCTATTGAACTGCACATGTCTTATTAATGTAACAAGGACCAACCACATTAGATGAAATAAGATTACTGCCTTTTATAAAGACATTTAGAATATTAAATATAATTTGATTTATTATCGGTCATCCCCTACAGCAGCGAGACAAAATATCACGGCTTGGTGCGACCATCATTTTATTTGAATTAAGTCATCATTTTTCATTTAGGCCATGTGTCGTACCCTAATGTGTAAATAATAGATGTGGACATGCTGTGCCTCCTCTAGAAATAAATGTTCATGGGCACAGCAGCTGTAGTGTTCTGCAGATTTTCCCAGAAAAAAAGGAAACTGACCTGGACTGTAAAATGAATTTAATAGTCAAATTGGAACATCGTGTTTTTCTCGTGTTGTGGACATAAGTTCTGCTCGTGAGCTGGGTCATATGCTTTTCTCACAATCATGTTTGTTCACAAAATATGATCTAAGAAAGGCCTTTTGGGTACATAGATTTGCATAGTGCTTCAACTTCCTTTAACTAAGCGTGTGATGCTATAAGGTACAGGAGGAATAGAAGCTATGTGCTTTGTGTTGATAATACTGAAATATACATTTAAGTGGTAGTAGCATTTTTCAAAATAAATAACAGCCCAGATGTTTTAGGTACTCTATTAGTGTGGCTCAAGACGTTCCACCACCTTGGTCCAGATAGAAATGTCTCAACACTCTCTGAATGGACCTCCATCAAATTTTAATGCTAAATAACTTGGGTGGGCTCCTGACTTTCATTACGTAACATCATATTTCTTGTTGTCCAATATTTATTTTCTGTCCATTCTGGTTTGTCACCTGTAGAAATATTAACATTCCTGTTAGCCTAAGCTGCTGTACTCTGAACTAATTAACAGATGTTAGCATGCTAACATGCTAAAATAACACAGTAAACATGGAAACCATCAGCAGGTTAGCCTGTATGTTAGCATTTTGCCGGAAACACCACTAAGGCTAAGTGCATCCTAACAAACATGTTAACAAAGCTGCAGTCTCTTTTGAATATTAATATTTATTTTATAGTTATCATAGTTTGAAATAGTTTAAATACTAGTTAGGGGAAGCTAGTGTATATACTGGTCAGTTTTGAGATTTTCCCTCTAAGAAATTCCCCTTATAAAAACATTTTACTGCAATATGTAAACAAAATTTAACAATCATTTTGAACCTGGCTTTACAATTTTCAGATTTCTGTTGCAGAAATGGATGCAAAATTTGTTACGCTCACAAGGGGACCAAAGAGCATGAAAAAAAGCTTTAAACCTTGCAGCTGAAGGGGAATCTCAGAGGTGGAGGGTGAGGCGGTGAAGCCAGGCAGATTGGTCATGTGGAGAGAACAGAAACAGGACTTTAGCTACAGCAGTAAGAGTGGGGCGCAGGAGGGTAGGGGAAAGATATCCAGAAGGTAGGTGATCCTGAGCACAGGAGTTCTAAAAAAGTAACCACAAAACACTGGAAATTCAGCTGAGTCCCTACCCCACCATATGAATCAAACCGTTTGGTGAGTGGAGAGCCAGGGTTCTTATACTGCAGCTGACGAGCAGGAGGAAGGCAGGTGTGTCTGCAGGGAGGAGCTAATCAGCTGATTAAGGACAGCTGAGTGGAAACTCAAGGAGGACACTTAGGTTTCCAGCCAAGATTTTAACACACATTTGCACAAAGTTAATAACATAATGCCTCATAATGCATTTAAACATGCAGTTTGTAATAAAAGTAATTATCTCTCTGTAGTAATCAACTGGGGAAGTTTCAAGGTGACACCTATTAGCTCAACTTAAGTTAGTGCCCCACAGGAACAGCAGAACCATATAAAAAAAAAAAATTCACTATAATTATGTCTTGTGTTATTTCTACACTATGAGGATCCCAGGTTCTGTTTTGCCTCTGCATCTATTGACTTAATAAAGCCCTTAGTAAAATACTGACAATTACTCTTATTAAATGCTTTCTGGCTCTAAAAGTGAAGCTCATGTTGCTCTTGACGATATGAGTCATCTTAAGGTGTTTATCCATGGAGCTCTAGAGTTTTTATTAATCATCTGAGGAGCTGAAACAGTAATGGACTTAAGGAAGACTGAATCTTTCCAAATTTGTCGGTTTTTACAGATCAGAATCTTAATGATAATGTATGCTATCAAAATAAGAGCCCAGCTTTCCTTCTCTATTTCCCCTCATTACAGCAGCGTTTCTGTTGACGTTCACGCTGGTGATTTAGTTGACGTCTGTGTTTTTTGCTCTCCTTCGAGTGGGGATGATGGAGGAGGTGACCTGCTTGTGTCTGCGCTGTTTAACTTTAACACAAGTACTTCATCGGCAGAGAGAAACAGAGGTCTTGCATACGCACTTACACACACCCACCCCCCCCCACACACACACATACACACAGCTGACAAATTCAAGCAAAATATGTACAATCACAGGCACGCGAGTTAGATCTGATACTGTGTGTAAGCACCTGACACGTCACATATGTACATGCAAAAACACAAACATACGAGATGTTGTTTGTACAGGAGTGTTTAGAAAGGAAGCATGTTGACCTTATGCCTCTGCTCCAGTTAGTGGTTTTTGTTGTGTGTATAGACTGTGTGTGTGTTTCCGTGGTGTCTGTGTGCATTTTTGGGGCTTTCTGTCTTTGTGTGTAGGAAACAGAAAGGCAAACAGTGTTAACTCCAATCTGATGTCCTCTATTAAAATCTGTCTCGGACAGAAAACAGACTCAGACAATCAGATTATAGCCGGCAGGATACTGGAAAGTGAAATTACTGGAGGAATCCTGACGAGTTATTTTGTCTGTGAGCTCCGGGGTGTTTGTCTGTGGGCGGATGGTGTATGTGTTTGTGTGGGTGTTTCTCTCACTGTAGTTCTTATAAACAAGAAGAAATGTCTGCTTGTGGGCACACATGCTGGAAATCGGTTAGTTTGTAAGACTTGGACTTGGAGTTTGGATTTTTTTCCTGTAAATACTAGACTGTATTAGCTTGCACCTTAGGAAGCAGTTGTTCATCTAACTAATTTTTTTTTTTTTAGTTTTCTCATTTGAAACTTTCTCAGCATTTATGGATCAGCAGTGGACTTTCTAAGTCTCAGTGCCTATTTTTCTGGCAGGGGAAATGTACACTAAGCATGGAGAGATAGAGATAGAGATGATAATAAGTATAAAAAACAAAAGACCTAATTAAAAACAAATATTTATATATATTATTATAACGATAAAGAAAGAAAAAATACAAATAAACAAATGAATAAAAATAATAATTGAATTGAAAATAATTGAAAAGAGATCGCAATAGTGATATAAAATGTAATTAAATTAAGAATTGAAATAGAAAATAATAATGAATCAAATAAATAAAAAAGATAAAGAATAAAATGTAATTAAAAATTAAAAACACACATTTATAAATAGATAGAAATGCATATTTTTTTTTAGATACATCCCACCTATAAGAGAGAAAAAGAGAAATGAAAAAGAAAAGTTTCTTGGTAATTGTCAGCCAGTATTGTGGTAGATTTTTCTTTGTTTAAAAAAATAATTGTGTTCTTCTTACAAGCTTTTGCAAGTTTCACATCGTATGCAAGTTGATTTAACTGAAAAAAGAAAAAAAACGAACTGTGACTGGGATACAGCATTTAAATCAAACAAGAGAAATATTGAAAAAAAATGATGAAAATAGACACAAAGCTGTTCCTCCAGCTTTAGGCTGGTTTTAATTTGCTGCTCTAAAATTGTGTTGACTTCTGAAATTTTTTTATTGAGAAATAAGATTTTTTCAGAGACTTGAAATTAAAAAATAGTTGTGAGTTTTGGCTTATGATTCACTCCACATTCCTGCAAAAAAAAAAAGAAAGAAGTGTGTTCACGGAAGAAACAGAACTGTGGTGAAGTTTTTCCATTCTGATAAACCTGAGGCTATTTTACTGAGTGGTCTTAACAACAAACACACACGCACACACACACATAAATACACACACTGTCGACACTCGCTGCTCCAGCAGTGGATAGTAGACACTTGTTTGTGATTAGAGTCATAACAAAGACTTTAGGTTGTGTCCACTGGTAAAGAAAGTAGGAAAGGCATCTCAGCCATCTACTACAGGTGAAAGCTGTTGAGTAAATACACATGCACCATCCCTCAGGTCATTGTCAGGGGTTATATTTGGCCAGGGCCGCCCTGGGGCATCAGGGAGCGCTTCACTGAGCGCAGCTTCAACAATGCATATGTTTTTACACCTTTCTTTTGGGCCCATCAAACAATGACTTCACATGTTTTAGCTATAGAGAACATAGCCCTTAATCATGTAGAAAGTCCTCCTCTGATGACGCTTAGTGTTGTTGAAGATCTCATATTTTCATTTATGGCTGCCAAATCATCTGAAAATAGTTTTTCAAGTTTAATCTCACATCTCCTCTGTAGTCTCTCTGTGACTCTCAGCTCTGTCATCTTACCTCCTTCAGAGCAGCTTACATCATTACCTACAGCAGTGTGGGCTGAATGTGTGAACTCAGAAATAAAAGCATGAGAGTGAAAGGTTTAACAGAAGAAGTTGGCTCAGTCTTAATGTGCACATGTCTGACCCCTGATAACAAACTGCTTGGCTTTCAGAGGCAGAGCTGTACAGGTATGCAGGCAGATGTCAGTGCTGTGGAGTAAAGTAACATATAGTTTGAGGGAAGCCAGAAAAGGATATTATAAAAAGTCTTTCCCCCTAAGTGTCAAGTGTCTGGTGAGAAAAATAACAAGCTACAACTCAGAATGTCCACCGCTTCCTGTAAGAAGAGTTTCACCTTCAGCTTTGCCTTGAGATCAAAAGTCCTGTTAAATCCCATAAATATTGGCGGGCAGCGTGTCCGTTATCAGCCCTCTACGATCATCGTGATTGTTATGTGATTCAACTGTCTGCCAGTTAATGCCAAATGCCATTTGAAAATCTCTGTGGAATAAAATGTTCATGTAGACGAGTAAGATGACTCTTTGGCTTGAGGCCCTGCCACCATGATTAATCAATGTTGTTTTTCCATCCTGAATGTTTCTGTGTGTTGATCATTTGGATAAGATAAAATTTTCAGCTCCATATAGGGAAATTATGCTGCAGGCCAGAAAATAAATGAGCTATGTGCGTAGAAATGCTGTAAAATAACAGTTGAAACACTAAAACAGAGCAGAAAGGTATTAGAAACAATGTAACTGATTGTTGGGTTGTGTTAAAGCAGCACTCCACTGATTTTTACACACAAAGGATCAGTTTACTAGTAAGAAGTGCTACATGGCCTGTAAAACAAATATATAATGTCCTCTGCGCTCTGCAGGAGCTTTGACAAGTGTGGGAATACAGCCCCAGTGATGACATAGTGATGACATCAGGACTGTTTCAGATTGAGTTTGAAGCAACCTCCCATTAAAAGTCACGCCAGAATATCCTGGATTCAGCAGTTGAGTCTTGTACATTTGGAGCCAGAGCCTCCATAGAAGTGGAGTTGCATTATGGGAAATGTAGGATCCAGGGTTTGGGTGGAGCTTCACCATGCAAAGGAATAAAGGTCAGAATATGTCAGCCTGGAGTCTTTTCAGGGGTCCAAACAGTGACACTTTAGTCTTTAAGGGAAATTGTTTCTTTATCTTCATTCATTATTCTTATCCAAACTTGGGTCGCGGGGGCTGGGAGAGAGGTGGGGTACACCCTGGACAGGTCACCGGACGCTTCAAATTCCAGTGACTACTGAGCCACATAAAATGACAATGACAATATCCTTAATATGGCACTGTAACAATCGCATTCAGGCAAATTTTCCTAATTTTATCAGGCAAATGTTTTGAATTTAAATTGACAAACGGAACCCGGTTTTGCACACAAGATGTCATTGTAAGATTGTAAGAAGATGTCTGTAAAAACTCCAGCAGCAACCTCTGGGGCTGAAAAAAGGAAGCCAAAAACTGCAGTTCCTCAAATGGCCAGTTGAGGGCTAGCAGAAGAGTTGGAAGTTTATTGCTCGCAAAAATTAGCAATCACATTACCACATTTTACTGTAGATGGTTAATGCAGCGTGCAAACCAAGCTAGCAGCTAGTAATGTGCTCACTTGTGGCTCCCAAAAATGAAAACAAAGGTCCAGGGTTTGACCAATGACCAACAGTGTAGCATTTCATGAGTGTAGTATGTTTTTATGCTCATTGAGTCCAATCTGCTTGGACCCTGATTATTGATGCTTGCTAAACTTGAATGTATTCCAAATCGTAAGCCTACAGCTCCGGCTATTTGAGGAAAGAGAACCAGAACTAAAGCCTAAGCTGCCTCTCATCTTGGGAAAATAGACCAGTGTCTCAAAATAGATCCGTCCATCTTGGTTGAAGATCCGAGGTTTCATCTGTTAGAACTGTGAAGATTTGGTGTGATTATGGATGCTTGCCTGTCGCTCTCACATGGTTTATCCTTGGCAACAGCAGAAGAGTGCGACCTTGCCTGTCCTGAGATGACAGAACAATTGTCAAAATCATTTTTATAAAAAACATGTTTTGCGGACCACAGACACTAAGTTTAGACAGACAGGCTGGAGCAGTGTAAACACCCCAGTCTGTGATTTATTATGAGGCTTATATGATTTATTATTGTTTGATTGAAACCTAAAATCCTCCAGCTGCTCCTCTCTGCATCGCACTGTTCTCTCCTATTTCTTACCCAGAAGATTTTTATCTACTGTTTCTTCATTCCTTTTTCTTACTTTTTTTTGTGGAACATTGGTGTGAAATGTTTGTCTTGTTCCTGTAATCATATTTCTTCTCTCCATGTCTAGTCTTGTCACCATTTTCTCACTCTTTACCAAGTTGATTTTTAATGTTTTTTATTATTATCATTATGATTTAAAGTTGTTTTTAAAGAAGATTTTTTCACCCTAAATTGAAAGTGTAAAGTAAAAAAAATGGAAAGTGGAAAAGAGAGCTAATGTGCTGTTAAAGTCCCCACTGACTATCACCACTATGAGGAGAAAAAAACACAATAAATATGTATTTTTATTAGAACAAAATATGAAGTAAGGAAAGAAACCCACATCTAAACACTAAAAAAATAGGAGTATGTATAAGTAAGTGTTACTGCTGTCTTGTTTACATCCTGTTCCACTTTGGTTTGAGGACATCAGCTGCGGTCGTGTCTTGTCCTCCCCAGTTTGAGACTCTGTGGACATTCTGAACTCATCTGTGATTCTAAACGAAACTCATCTCTCCCTCAGTCTCTGGCTCGCCTCTAATAATAATAGACAGGCAGTTTCCCTGGTGACAAATTGGACAGCAGAGTGGACCCACCTGGCCAAATCGGGTCTTTGAAATTCAATTAGGGAGTCTTTTTCAGTGGGGACAAAAGGTTTGTTTGGTTTGATTTGGTTTGTTTGTTTGTTTTCTCTGTAAAAAGGACTTTGGGTATGGGCAGAATATTCCTTATTACAAATAAGTCTTGGTCGGTTGTGGTCCACCGGACTGTCATTCAACCATACAATTAAGAAGAAAAATAATGAAGCCATCCAAATTGATTAGAGAGCCAACAGACAGGTGGACAACACCCTGTCAGGAGCAGATTACTTCACAGATTTCTAAAAAGAAATTGAATCTCAGGAAAAAGTTAAGGACTTTACCTTTACCTCAACTGACCCTGAGATTCTGTTAAAAACAAGAAAGAGCAAGAAAATAAATCTTAACTTCATTTCAGCACATTGGAACAGTGTGATTCAACTTTGCATCAGATCTCTTGCCAGGCTTCTCTTGGGGCTTGTGGGGACTTACTCTATCATGGTTTCCCATCGTTCTGTGAGCAGACTTAGTCCCTCAGTGTTACCTTTACAAATGCTCATCTACCGTACAGTTTTTCCAGATGATGTCACCAACAACAAGAGGAGGATAAACAGATAAATACTGTGTGTGATGATGAGTACGGGTGTGATCGCACCTGCAAACAGTCCAAAGCATTCTGGAAATGTCAACTGTGTTGCATTTTGTTGTGTTCGGTCCCTTTGGGTGCTGACGGCTTCGTTTTTAGCAGACTAAAACTTGTATGCAAAAGTCACATGACTCACAGGCTGTTTATTTACTGGAGATAACCTGTCGTCCTGCCAGGTTGAATGAGTTGAAGCAAATCTGATGATTCATTTTATTTCTGCTTAACTTTCCACACATGAGCACCTGCTGCTAATCACATGATATTCTGCTGCCCATAATCCAATGCATTTTAGGCAAGTGGCAACCTCAAGCCCTGAAAAGTGAAGCCAATGTATGAATGCATTAAACCTGCATTGTTTCTAATGGCCAGCAGGGGGCAAAATAAGTTTGATTGTATAGAAGTCTGTAAGAAAATGACCCTACTTCTTACTTCAGTAAACATTTTCTTCATGAATTTATCATCTCAAATGCTAGTTTCAAGTCTTCTTCAACACAACATGATGTTCATTTTGTAAACTTCGGTTCCATTTACAGGAAAATAAATAAAGCAGGGCATGTTTTCTGCATTTTACTGAACATTTTGGTTGGCTAAAATGTTTCGTTCAGCATTCAGTTGGACTTAAAATCACTTTAAGGAGTCAAGAGTTCTTTTTTTGCCCTTTGCTATCCAAGCTAGCACTAGCGTCAACTGATAACTACCGAGTGCCACCCTCTCGTCCAAATATGGTCATTTCTGGTTCCAAAAATCCAAGATGGCAACCTGGCTTCAAAACTGTAGTCCACCAACCAGTGGGTGACATCACGGCGACTACATTCACTTTTTTATATACAATCTATGGTCCTTATGTCTGGATTCTTAGTTCACTGCTGTATCCTACTCTACCCTTAGATGGAGATTTTACATCCTCTTTTCCAAACATGGTCACTTTTGGCTCCAAAAAACAAGATGGCAACAGCAAAAAGCAAAACCCTAGGTTTCAAAATGGTAATGTACAATCCAGTGGTTGACGTCATAGGGATTACATCCAGTTCTTTTAAAAAGTCTGTGGTTTTGTGGTTATTTCCTTTAGTGGTAGTGAATCACATGTTCATTCCTGTTATTTTTGTTGCTGTTGCTTCTGGTTTCTGTAAACCTCAGAGTCAGAAAGCTGCTGTGTGAACAAAACTACTTGGCCTCAGTACATGTTCATCTTTACAACAGCGCAGCTGAGTGTCAGGAGTCTCTGTCAGTCTTGACCTGCTGACCTTTTTCTAGCTTCAGGTCAATCACATACTTGACATTTCTCCGTCGGCTCGAAAGAGAGAAAACACTGGACTTGTGTGCGATAAAATGGGTAAAACGGCTCAGTACAAATCTGTCATAAACACTGGCAGTCAGCTTGTGTATTGTTCATGGCTGATATTGAATTTGGGGATGAGGTTCAGGCTTTCTCCGGATTTGTTTGTTCATTTGATTCTATTGTTTTTATCCTGTGTTTTTACTTGAAACTCTTTCTGCAGAGCAAATTTCCCCCAAAGGAGCAATGACAAGTAATTCAGTTCACTTCAGTTCAGTTAAATTGTTTTTTAGCCAACTGTTTGGCATGCAGGGAGAGGCTACTGGAGCTCTAACTGAGAGAACAGCATCCAAACATATGACTTTATTACAAAATTACTTTACTGACCCTTTTTACACTGAGACAGTATATAATTCTATGTATAAGTTGGAGATATATGGTAGAACCTGAGGGGTCACAGCAGGAACACAAAACAAAAATCCAAACATAAGGGCACATAGTAAGAAGAAAGGGTTTAACAAAGATGAGGAGATGGTGGCTGGGATAAAGGCCGAGCTCTGGCTGCCTGAGCAGTAGTCCATTTGTACTCACAGCAAGAGGGACACAGGTTTGAATCCGGCTTGTGTGAAGTTTGCATGTTCTCCTCAATTCAGCATGGGTTCTCTCCGGGTCCTCCAGCTTCCTGCCACAGTCCAAAAACATGCAGCCTAGGTTTAATCAGTAACTCTAAACTGCCCATAGGTGTAAATGAGATTGTGAATGGTTGTTTGTCTCTGTGTGACCCCGCCTCCCACCCAGGAAAGCAGTCCAGGATACTTTTATTTTTGTTGTTGTTAGTAAAGGTATTGCTAACCAAATCAAATCACCATATCATGGAAAATTGTGTGAGTATGTGTGTGCGTTCTTGTGCTTCCTGCATAGTGAGGACCAGAACAAGTTTTAGACCAACAGAGTGAGGACATTTCTGGGATGTGAGGACATTTCAGCCGGTTTAGGTCAGGTGTGTGTGTGAATGTGTGTGTGTGCATGTGAGACGGAGGTTCCTACTGCATGCAATAGCAGAAAAACTCTGTCCCATGCAGCCATTTAAACTTAACAGCCCACCTCAATAGTGTTTATTAATCATAGCCATGTCCTCAGATATACTGTATTGATTTTTAGATGAACTGCCATAATTCTCACATTGGTTTTGTATTGATTTCGATAAAAGCCACTTTTTAAAATGTGAGCACCAGGCCTAAACATGAAGCAATAAAAGCCTCAAGAAAGGTCTGCAGCAGCTGAGCTGAGATATTCTTTCACACATGTTACACATGTTCACCCGGCTGCGTTTAGCCTCAGCCCTACAGCTGGTCACTGAACTGCTCCACTCAGTGGTCACACATCAGGTAGATCCACTAAAGAGAGACACAGAGCTCTCATGTACCTTCTCCTCTCTTCCCTTTCTGTGGTTTTGTGCTGTAAGGCCCCCGATGATCCAGACATTTAAAGAGTTTTGCCGTGAGTGTTTTTCTATTTGTTTCCTTAGCAACAGCAAACAGGTAGGAGAAATTATGAACAATTTTTCATAACTCATGGGTTAGTCATCAAAATGGGTCACAGACTGATTTCACTCTAATGTAGTTAGACAGAATGACACCTTACAGCCTGTACTTCAACACAATATGTGACTTTGGTTAAAACAGGTTGACATGAAAAAACTGCATTTAAATTCATTTTGGGGCAACACGGTGGTGTAGTGGTCAGAGCAAGAGGTTTGAATGTTCGATCCCGGCCCTGTGACAGGGCTGACACATATAAGAATATAGATCTATATTCTTATAGATCTTATATATGTATATAGATAAATACATATATATGATCTATAAGAAACACATTTACTTTATGTTGAAAAAAGTGAGAGGAAGCTTATTTTTAGCATCAGAAATGACACAAATAATTACAAACATGTTTCCTTTTTCACTTCCTTAAAAAAAAAAAAGAAGGACTGCCAGAGGAAACAAAAGCAAAATCTGTGTGATGTGCTCTTTAACCTCAGTGGTCAACAGAATTATACCGTTACTAACCACTTCAGAAACACTGACATGCAAAAGCTTGGGTAGATTTTGATGCCATCAGAATTTAGTGGCAGGCACTGGGCTGCAGAGGAGTGGATGCATGTCACAGCGGGACAATAGAAGCTGACAGGCGTCTTGAAACGAGGCGTCTCAGCTGCCATAATGCGTCAGCGCTGATATTCTTCTTCTGCTGCTTTCCAGATTGATTTTGGCCACAGACAGCTTCTAACTGTTTCAGCTCCTGCCAAAAGATTGAATCTGGATAGTTGTATTTTTCATACTTAAGTTATAGTGAGTGACAAGACTGTGTGTGTGCGCGTCTGTGAGTGTGAGATTGACAAAGATAGTTGCCTGTTTTGGGTCTAAGGTGATCAGTAGGGATGGGCCAGTAGTTCTGCGGTCCTCAGAGCTCAGTCCAACGTTTCTGGTGCAGCCAGATAAAACTCCGGGCTAGGCTGCATGTAGATCACTTTATTTTATTTTAATTGAGTTTTATTAAATAAAAACAACCTCCAGTCTAGATATAGTGATTGGATTTCTGAATCGATGGGAAGGCTGACCGACGGCCAGTGGTTTCTGTTCATGTGACTGCTATGTAGAAAATGTGTAGTTTTAGAAAAAACAATTGATTAAACTCTCTAATTCTAAAACATAGTTTAATATCGTATGATATGTCGATTTACATGAGAATGTCACTAACTTTTTGGCCATCATGAACTAGCAGGGTTTTGCAGAAGACTTGAGTTCAATGCTTAAACATTTTTTACATAGTGCCTAAACTACATTACCAGAAAACACTATACTTAGACAGTTCTAACAGACTGGCAGGTGGAATGTAGCAACTATATACTTGAATAATATAAACAAAATAAATATAAAAAATTGAAGTGATTAGACTGGGTCATTTTACGTAAAAAGTACTTTTACTGTTGATACTTTAAGTACATATTCATGCTGGTACATTTTGAATGCAGGACTTTCACTGGTAGTGGAGTAATTTCACAGTGTAGTATTAGTACTTTTACTCATCCACACACACATAAGATTATTCAAATAATTAATTTTATGAGTCACAAAATTAAGCTAGGTTTAAATATTCAGCATGATTTTACCCATCGAAAACACAACATAATGTAAAGAAAATTTAAATGAGAGACAATCTTTCATTGATGCGCCACACACACACATATATGCAGCATCTCACTATCAGGTCCATCTCAGAGCAGGAAGTGGTTCAGAGTGGTTTAACTGAGGAGAGATCAGGTCCAAAACTCTGTCAGACGAAATCATTTTCATTCTTCCCCAACAAAACAAGCTCTGTTTGGAGAGAGGAAGGGATTTTCTTTGTTTTCTTGAAGCCAGAGCTTGCTATATGATGGGAGTCTGCACAGACACACAGAGACCGAAGAAAATTAATATGGAATCAGTATATTGAAGAAGCCCGTTAGATAAATAAACTGCCAGCATTCCAGTGAGCTGCATAGCCCTATAAAGTATGATTTAAACACTAATATTATTCCCTCATTTTATTCCCCTTTTTTTGTGATTCTAATTAGTGTTTTTTATTTTATTTTGAAATACCAGTCTTTCAGTGTGACATAACTGAAAGATGGAGATACACAGAGGATTTTCTGTCCTAGAAACCCAGATGATGCTCATGAAGGGGCTGCAGGACACCAGTGTGGAGACTATTTGGCCATCTGAATGCAGTTGTAGTGATCCTGTGTACATTTGTCACTTGTAGTCAGTATTTTTAATGTTCTGAAAAGCAAAGACACTCAGTGTCAGGTTTCTCAGAGCATGTTTTCATGTTAGAGGAGGAATGAATTTGGCTCACCCTTTTACTAATGCTAACATATGGGTTTGTTAGCTGTGCATATTGTGAATGCTCAGTATATTTATGAGCTGATGTTCGGTTGTGTGTCTGGATAAGAGCGTCAGATATGTTATGCATATACCACTGGGAGCAAAACTAATTTCAAGGAGGACGGAGGAAGTGACTTTGTTTATAAAAATAAGTAGAAATCTGGGTCTCTAAAAAGCCTGTGATGTATAATTAATATGGCCGAGTGTCCACAACCTGACTGAAATAAATCAAGCCACTCTATATGGCTGTGTGCTTTTTGTTTACCCCAGGAAGAGCTCATACATCAGAGCAGAGTGCTCCTGCTTCCTGTTTCTGCTTTGTTTGGTTTAGAGCACAGCGTGTCAGCAGTTCAGGTGCTCCTATTTTAAAAAAATAGATCGAGCATTCTTGGATTTAAAATCCCCAAGATGCATCCTTTGGCTCTCAGTGGACTTCTCCAAGGTCCAACATGTCCAACATATTTGTTGTACTGGAAACAGTGAAGTCCGTACTGGCCCAGATTCCAGTGTGTCTTTATGATTTCACACTGCCAATTAGCTGATGAATTTCCCTCGAGTGTCGGAGCTGTCCAAGCAACGCTTCAGGCTGTGCTTGTCGTTCTATTTCTGTGAGCGTGGACAGAACTATTGAAGTCTTCATTCTTTATTTTATTTAATAAAAGTGTTTTGACATTTATCACTTTGTCTGTGACCCCGTGTGTTCAGACAGACGTTCCCAGGGTAATTAATTATGACATCATTTACATACAATATCTTCATAGAAACACAGCACCCAGACTTAAACAAGTCGACTTTTAGTCATTTACACTTTTACTTGGTCATTTTGTGGTTGTTTTGCGTACATTTTTAGTCATTTTGCATCTTTTTGTGATGGTTTTACATCTATTTTTAGTTGCCCTTGTAGTTGTTTTCCATCTGTTTTTAGCCCTCTTAAGTTTCTTTGTTGTTGCTTTGTGTCTCCTTGTAGTCATTTGGGGTCTTTGTTGTCATTATGTGTATGTTTTTGGTCATTTTGGTTAATTTTTTTGTCATTTTGTGTCTCTTTGAAATTATTTTGTCTTTTTTGTGTATATTTTTAGTGTATATTTGTGGTAATTTAGGGTCTATAATTGTTTTCTGTTAATTCAGGACCCTTGACTTTCTGACCCCCTGGTAGGCCCATTCAGTAATCCATCCATAAATGGGCCATAACATGTGAAACCTGCTGTACAGCCTCATAACTGGAACTGAGATCCTACTTAGAAAGAGCAGAACCAGCTCCTCGAGTAATATCCTCAGCGTTCCTGTGGGAAAACTCGCCTTATCTCTGCTCCCCATCAGCGATCCCTCCTCGCTACTTCAGCTCCCAAAGCGAGGAGATAAGAGTGAAATCTGATTATTTAATGTCCCCGAATGATATTAGCGCTAAATTAAAGGAACACAAACCTCTCCTGTATCTCGTGTCGATCTGCCTTAAGGTCACGTTACAGATCAGATGACAGGACATTGCTGTTGTTTTGTGGCCGAGAAGGAGACATGGAATTTTTATCCATGAAAGCAGGACTTTTCACTGGCCTTGACAGCAAATACAGGAGTATGTATGACATAATATAATCTATCTACCACATTGTGGCCCCACAGTGGTAATTAAAAGCTTATCAAGCATATTTTCCCGTGGCATTATATTTTGGCATTGTCCCTGACGTCCCATTCTAGTCAACATGATATCTCAGGAAAGCCTGGAAGGAATTTCTTCAAATCTGGCACAAACATCCACGAAGGGATGAACTGATTAGATTTTGGTGGTCAAAGGCCAAAATCACTGCGACTATACAAAACATGTTTTTGGCCATAACTCAAGAATTAATTATCTAATTATGACATCATTTCATATAAATGTTTGTTAGGATAAAACGATGACGTGATGACATTTCATATCCAGAAGGTCAAAGGTCACCTTCACTGTGACATCATAATGTTCTGCAACATTCTGGACATTATTCAACACCATAACTCAGGAACAGTGGATGAGATTGTGACCATGTTTCACTGGAATAACACAAATTGATCACTTTTATTTTACCGAAAATATACATTTTATTAAATCCCTTCAAAGTCTTCACTACGTGTAATACATTAATCTGGACGGACAGATATTTGGGAAGGCAAGGGCGCTTTACAGAGAAAGTAAGTATAAAGGTAACACAGAAGAGGGTTAAAAAGGAATGAAAGGAAGATAATAGGATCAAAGTTAATATTCAAATCAATAAGTACTTATGTGTTGGGTCTGTTAATCTTATTGTCTAAACTGCAATTTGACTCATTGTTGGCAACATACAAACGCAAGTTTGTAATTCTTTACCGAGCATCTACATATCATTGCAGAAGCAGTGAGTTCACACACAAAAATCCATCAGTTTCCCTTCAGAAAACAATCGACAGCCTGAAGCAGTAGAGACTGTTGACAATACACAGCCAGGAGAAGAAGAAACAGCCAACATACACAAACGACTCCGTAAACAAAAAAATAAAGCAATAAATACAGTTTCAAAACCCTCATCTGACATGCCTGCTGTCAGTGAAATCCCTTTAAAAAATCAGAGTCCAGATTTCCTTCTCTCTCACGATCTTAAGCTTTTCCCAAAGCATGCAGCTTTTTGATGTGTGTTTTTGATCTACTGTTTCAATTTGTCTGTCTGGAATTCAGCCACAGATCAAACTAACTGACAGATAACAGCAAATCTGGCAGCATATAGGCGCCAGATGCAGTGATGAACAGTAAGTTGAATACTTGACCTGTTCTGGGCTTTTTTCTCACTTGGCTTATTTTTCTAAGATCTGCGTCTCAGGAACTCCGGCATGTTTCCAGGGAAAGATCTTGAGTTTAAAGATTTAAGAAATTCTAATAAATTAAATGCATATAAAAGTCATGGAATGGCCCTGAACGTACAGTAGATTAATGTTGATCCAGTCCCAGTTTTTTCCCCCATTTTTGTTTAACAGAAGAGCAGCTGGTGTGTCTGTTTACAGCACAGCCAAGAAAAGTCTCATTGTTTTAATAAGGAAGTCAGTCAATAATGATTGCAACTGAGATCTGATTTCATGCTGCACCAGCGTGAGTCATTTTCCACACTACAGCAGACGGTGAATTTGGTTATCTTGCTGAGGAGATGGAGGTGTGCAGCAAATAACAGCCCACTGTGCTGTCGCCCCAATCACTCGCTGCAATATTTTATGATTCACTGCTTAAAATGGCCAAGTCTGGTTTTTGATTTAATTTTTAATGTACAGTCACAGTCGGTGCTAATAGTGGAGATGGATTGTGGCAGCTTCACAATAAGAGCTAGTTGAGTCACCTGTGACAGAACCCACCTGCCACTTAACCCAATGCTTTAATTATGCTTAATGTTTCACTTTCTGTGAGTTTTATAAAGATGAACCCCCTGTACAGTTTCCCCGAACCAGGAAATTATTTATAGAGAGCAAAAGCATTTTCTCCTCTAAAGTTGGGCATTTTAACATGGGGTCTATTTCCTCTTTTTGACCAATGAAAACATAGTTCACATGCTGGGGCTGGTGCTGGTGCTGGTGCTGGTTCGCAGTTGGTCCAACTTGCAAACTTTCTCAGAACCTGTTTGCTTTTCTCCAGACTAGAGAGAGAGTTCATTGCATCACTTTATACGTCTGGAAAAGTGTTAGCTCACCACAAGCATAGAACAACAATGGCTGACTACATTGTCTCTCTACAAATGTTGCTCCTGGCTTTGCAACGCCTTCATTAGCATCCAAACAAAACTCGTCCTGAGTGCTGTGGATGGCGATTACGTTCTTATTACCATTGAACATAAGATGTTAATGTCAGCCTTTGCTGTAAACTGATGCTAGCCTGCTAACTCTAGCCCGCTAACGCTAGCCCGTATCAATCATACCTCGCAAAGAGGTGGTGCCACTCTGGAATCCGTTTTCCTGGCCACAGCCTGTTCTTTGGCTCTCAAAATGCAAAGAACTGGTTTGAGATTAGGCACTGGTTCTGAACTGGCCCTCGTACTGCCCTAGTGTAAAAGGGGTATATGAGGATTGACTTGCTTTCGGAGCCAGCCTCAGGTGGCCAGTTGAGGAACTGAAAGGTAACCAATGCAGTGACAAAAAAAAAAAGAAAGAATGGGAGTTATCTGTGCTTTTCCTTCTGGTGTTTGGCAGCTGTTGAGGGCTGCCAACAGTTTTAAAAGGTAGACCAGTCAAGCTGAGATGTTATCACAGCATACATTATTTTGTTTCAGCCTTAGAGAGACATGGTGTAACCTTTGCAATGTTTAGGAAATAAGAGATAATAAAATTGCACTTAGTTTGAAGCCCACATCAGAAATGTAACCTAAGATCAGAATCCAGGATAACCCCTGGGTTTTGGACCTGGTCTTGGTATAAAGGGCTCATGAATGAAGCTGTTTGGTCAGTTTGTGCATTAGCAGTGGGATTGAGCCCTAACGCTGCTGTGAGAGAGTGAACAGTTGGTAGTAATGATGCTATCAATGAGATCAAACAGTAAAGCGGGATTCCACACTATTTCCTGTGAATTGCATGTGTGAGCAAAGGCAATTTGAATCAGTAGTGGCGGTCTCTACCACTCAGCCACAATGAATCCAAATACATTGCATGGCTATTGCTGGAAAAATAAAGGCTATAAATAGAGTTAAAATTGGGCTCTATGTCATGAAATCTTACACAAACAGTTTAACAGCCCTGCTCTCGTCGCCTCTGCTGCTTATAGTGTCGGAATAGAAACAGAAACATATTTGAAGAGTCCCATGAGAGAAGTTAGCAGTCGTTTTCTCCCTTCTCTCATTCTGACCGGGCAGGAGGCTTTGCTGTTCCCCACATATTCGAATTTTTATCATAACTGACAGCTGACATGGCCTCACAAAGCATTTCACTGCCCGAAAACTGAAGAAAATGATTGAAAATGACCAAAGAGCACACATATAGCAAGAGAAATCCATCTTTCTTTCTTTTTTAACCCAAATTGGACGGGAAAAACGCAGAAAGTGAGACAAATTAGAGGAGACACATGAGGGAAAGCTCTGCTGGGAGTTAACCACAAAATGATCTCTGCAGAGAACGTTAGCTGAGAGGTTTCCTCGTGAATCTGATGTAAGAAATTTGATTTAATATGTGGGAAAATTCCAATAACCCCCCCTTTTTCTGGGAAGTCTGGGAATGTTCTTCTATGGAGGGGGGGTATCTGTTCAACTTTCTTATGCTACAGAGCAAACCTGTGCTGTACTGAACGTCAGTACGAGGGAAGATATGTGCAGCAGTCAAGGCTCATATATTTAATGTGTATGTGTTTAAGTGTCATATATCATCTGGTGTACGTAGATGAAACATCTGCTTCAGGCCTTACGGATAAGATTTAAGGATAACATGTTCATGTTTGGTTTATGAACAATACCATATATGTAAGTCCAGCAAAGTGACCTGTGCCTCAACTTAATGTGAATTAATTTGTGGTGATAAGAAGTATAAACAACATCTTTGCTCTATAAACTGTATATGTTTTGGTCAGACTGTACCTATGAATTTAGATGTGAGTCAATCTTAAGCTGCAGGACTAACTAAATCCAAAATGCCCCCCAGATGTTGAGGAGAGCATTAATTTATTGATGCATGAATGTGCTTATGACTGAGTTCATGTTTTCATCTTCATCCCTATAAAGACGTTCCATGTAGTTTTCACATCATGCCTGATCTCTGGGATAAGATGGGTTTTGTTTTGACTTATAAAATGAAAAAAAAAAGCAATTATATTTGCAGAAGGGTCTATTTGAGGATTTCTGCATGACAATTTGGTTAGAATAAACTCAATAAACGTCTAATCTTCCTTAAGGCAGCAGGGACAGCTGCTGCTGGCAGACGTTCCTTGTTGACTTGAATTCCCTTTCTACAGCAGAGTCAGAATCTCTGGATAGATGTCTCTATAACTGCAGAGCTTGGCTGATGATTTAGAGTTTTTCTTTGGTATCCACGTGATTGTCAAAATGTTAAAACATGTAGGAGTACTTATGACTTAAGTATGTTCAGTATTCAGACATTCCGTCACAGGATTTTTCATTAGTTTTCACCAGATGATTTGTGCACTGTGGAATAAAGCTTAACTGATGTTTACCTGATGATCCGACACTGAAGTGTGCATCACTTAACAGAGGTCAGGAAACTGTCAAAGTTAGGGACCGTCTCAAAAGTGCATGATCATGGGCAAATGCAGCTTGTATTATAATTATTATTTTATTATTTTGTAGGCAGCTAAACCTTTAAGTATGTTAACGGAGTATGAACCTCTGGCATAATTGTGGGAACAGCTTCAGATATAAGCTTTTTTAGTTAAAAGTCCAAAGGGTGCTCATTGTAAGATACATATTGTTACTCAGTATACTTGACACTTGACTGAGAAGCCGCTGAATAGAATCTGGCGAGAGCTGCAGATGCTCGCTGACAGCCCAGCAAAGTCTTAGCTGCAATAACTCTGCATTAATTTTAGGGTGCCTGTGTAACATCTGGCCACAGATGAAAAACAGCCTTTAGGATAACTCTGGCCCCTTTACAATTATGGTTATTAATGTGTTCTGTCCTTGTTAAACAGCTCAATAAATAAATCCTAATTTATGTAAATATAAGCAGATTTATGTTTCTAAAAACATTTCCAGGTGTATGTAACTTGATGTAGGCTACATGGTGGTGAAGTGGTTTGCAGTTTTGCCTCGGAGCAACAGATTCAAATTACTCTAAATTTCCCGTAGGAGTGAATGAGAGCATGAATGTGTGTCAGCCCTGTGATAGTCTGGCGTCATGTCCAGGGTGAACCTCGCCCCTATAGCCCAAAGTCAGCTGGGATCAGCTCCAGCTCCTGTGACCGGTTCAGATAAGCAGTCAAGGACAATGAATGAATGCATTTAACTTGATCTGCAAACATGTAAAACAAGCTGAAAATAAATTCTCAGAAACATCAGTAAATGAGCTTTGGCACTTTCTTCGTACCTTTTTTGTAATCAAGCAGTTTTAATAAAGTAAACAAACAAAGGAAAGGGATTTTTTTTGTATGAAGCATAGCACTGCACAGGCTTACTTTGTTTTTTTTAACTCAAGAATGAAACATTCCTATTGAACACATCTGTAAGATGTTTATATTCAGTGAATTCCATTTGTTGTCCCGTAACGATTCACTCCTGGCAACTCAAAGCACGCAGTAAAGGTCAAGGAAGGATTGTGGTCTGGGTTCAGCATTAAAGTCGTCTTAAATTAACTCCAACTTGAATCGTGAATCATGTTGACTTTTTAACAACAGACTTTTTCTGACCTCAGCTGAGAGTTTTAGTATCATAATCCCACCCACACCTGGGAAACAGGCTGCTGACCCTGATGACACATTTTGTGCTTTTTAAAACCAACACTTCCTGCACTGAAACTAAATGTTTTGCCGTGACCTTTCCTCCACAACATATTTGCCAATGCAGATGAGTTGTTGGTGAATGTAGTGTGCAGGGACCAGGGTTACATTTTGTGGGGAGGTTTGTGACCTCAAACTCTCATTCCATGTTTGTTTGTAATCCGGATGCTTGTTTCCCTAAATTTCCTCCTCTGTATAATCTAATACTGATCCGTCCCCTGGTGGCTGCTGGGAGTCTCATCCATGACTGTGTGTGTGTGTGTGTGTGT
>CAFUXE010003078.1:104101-159369 GCA_903364295.1 Serranus cabrilla
CCTGAGTCCAGAAGGCCCAAAACACCCACAGGTACTTTAAAGTAGGTGACAACTACAGTTATAGTGGGTGACCACAAGGGGGTACCATGAGGCTCATTCCACACTTCAACACAAACTTTGACATATAGATGAGATTTATGCAAGTGTCTCCAAACAATGAAAAGAGAAAATACCTAAAATATGCAGATTTAATGGTTTTCAGCTGCTCCCCTGTGATTCTGAAGCATGCCCAACATCAGGGCCCATGTTAAGATCTAAGGTCCCCTTTGGAAAATTTAGTTCCCCTGTTGTCAAAGTGGGTCCCTTTCAGATTTTTTGGACAGTATTTCATCAAATGCACTTGAAATTTGTACTTTTCTCTTGATTTGCCTTTGAAATTTAATTTAGTTGCACGGTTACTTGTAGCAAATTGTTTTATTGATATTCTGTGTTGAGATGGAGAACATATTCACAACCCACTATGAGCACTGAGACTCACACCCTGCTTGCAAAATGTGTGTGTATCGATTCTGTACAAAGCATTTATGAATAATCTCATTAGTGCACAGCCTTATTATTGGGTTTGTATGTGATTATCAACCTGCAGAGATCGAGAAAGCAGCATCAGTTACTGTAATTTTAGCTTGGAGTTTATCTCCTCACTGCCACTAGATGTAGCTACAATACCAGCAACTGAAATCTTTTTTTTTTCTTTTTTTTGCTGTTGAACTCCTCCACAGGTGAGTCCAGGTCAACTGTGGCTTCATACTATGGAAACTGTCCCAGCGGAAGTTTTTGTCACAGTAGGAAAAGCACAGCTGTCAATAATAAACTTGAGACTGTGTGTGTGTGTTTTTTTTTGTGTGATTTTAGGGTCCTCGTGTTGTGCATGCTGGATTGCTGTCACAGTGTCATGTTTTACTGGGACACTTGAAAAGAGCAGAGCCAGTAATGTTTTAGCAACACCTGTGCTTTTCCTAACACAATCATGGAAATGTTCAATTGTGCAACACATTTTGCAAGTACTAAACCTAAAGTGTGATTTTGCTTTTTCTGTAGTTGCTTTAAGAGTTTCAGCAGGTTTTACTGCTGATTTTGTACTCAGGGTTTTCCACACTGAATCATTTTAAAGTTATGTAAATATAAAATGTTGTGCAAAGAAAATAACAATAGATGTCAGCCTTAAAAAAGAATAAATATAATTTGACTTGCATTTTCACGGCATAGTGCAAAATAGAGCATTTTCGTGCACTTTTTGGAACACATCAGAAGCATCCAGTTCAGTCCTCAGACGCTCAACTGTGCTTACAGCCTGCTGGTTTCAGGGCACTTATATATACCTGGCACAGCTGCAACCAATGAGCAATCAAGTCAAGTGAGTAGCAACACCTGTAGAGAAAGAAAGAAAGAGAGAGAGAGAGAGAAAGAAAGAAAGAAAGAAAGAAAGAAAGAAAGAAAGAAAATGAAGTGGTAACAAGTTGATATTTGCCTACAGCAAAAACACATTTTCCCATTTTCAAACTTTACCAAAACATAATTATTAAGTCATCATGGAAACATCTTTCCAGAACATTGCTTGAACACTGCTTCATCATATTCATCACTAAATTCAAACTTTAAAGCTCTATGATATGTGACAGGTACATTTTAAAGAGCTTGTGAGTTTCAGTGAGTCTTTTTTAAACACTAACTGTTCTCGAGCACTGTCTTAGAGGTGACTAATGAGAGTGACAGTCTGTGTTTTGTGTACGTGACATTTTCTGTGTTCCAGCTAATCTTCCTTAAACATTTATGTTCCCGACAAACATGTCAGGGGGTTAATAATAAGTAGAATGAGTAAACTCTTGTGATGTGTGTCAGGGGTTCTTCGGGAAATGTGGGTGAAGAGAAGGTTAAGTGGTTGCATGTCATGGGGGTTATCAATAAGTAAGTTTTGGTGACAAAGGTCTTATCTGTGTTCAGAGTTTTGACAAATTCAGAGTTTAGGTTAGGATCTCCTAAAGCCACTATTTCTATAGAGTGACAAAAATGAGAAGGGTGAGTGGAGGCCTTTGGTTATTCTTAAAGATAGATCTTTAAAAAAAAATTGAAATTCTATTTCTAAATAGGCTCAATAATTTTCTGAAACAGCTGGGCAATGTGCTTGTCAGCAAACGTTATATTTGCATTTTTAACGTCGCATTTTTTAGGGACTATTTTTATTGACTGATTTACACACATTAGGTGTTTTACTGAGACCAACACATGTGTTTGAGGTGTGTCTAGCAGGGGTGTCAAACTGATCCAGTAAAGGGCCGAGTGGCTGCAGGTGTTTGTTCCAACCAAGCAGGAGCACAGGTGATACTGATAACTAATCAACTGAGTGAAGACAGTTCAGGTGATTGAATGATTGGATTCAGGTGTGTTTCTGCCACTCTGCCCTTTCCTGGATCAGTTTGAAACCCCTGTTCTAGATGACAAAAAAATAAACTATAGTATGTCCAAAATTGGTCATAGTGTAGTTCACCCAAAAATGCCTAAAAATGTTATTGGACCTGGGTAATAGTATAGTATATCCAAAAAATATGAAACAAGAAACACTGTATTATAGTGTGTCCAAAACTGGAAAAAAATGGCATATTATATTATATTTAAAAATGTCAAAAGAAAAACACCTTATTATAGAATGTCCAAATGTTGATTTTTGTCAAAAAATTATCATTCTGTAAAATGCTTACAAATGCTAGAATTGGCCCTTTTATACTCTGTGAAAACATAATACAGCATAATATGTCCAAACATGGTAGAAAAACACTGTATTATAGGATGTCCAAAATGTAAAAAAGAAACTGGTTATGCTCCAGTATGTCGAAAAATTTACAAAAAAAAAGGTCATACTTAGCCTAAAAATGCTAAAATAAATCAATAAATAACATGGCTCACTTACTGATACATGTAGTAGTATTTCTCTCGATCAGGGGTCTCAAACTGATCCAGTAAAGGGCTGCAGGTGTTTGTTCCAACCAAGCAGGAGCACAGGTGATACTGATAATTAATCAACTGAGTGAAGACAGTTCAGGTGATTGAATGATTGGATTCAGGTGTGTTTCTTCTTGGTTGGAATAGAAACCTGCAGCCACTCGGCCCTTTCCTGGATCAGTTTGACACCCCTGATAGGGGACAATGCAAACTGTTGCTAATGATAAAGAAACTCTGCTCTTTGCACAAAATTGAGGGTTTAAGTAGACCGAAGTGGATAAAGGCAGTAAGACGTGAGATTAGGAAAACTATGCGATTGTGACACTCAGTGTGCCTAACTTTAAGTGTGCAAGCAACATTTTGTCAAATATCCAAATGCCATTTTTAGGCTAACTTAATTTCTGTAGCTTTGTTTTTAGCTAGCTAGAGGGAGTTTGTTAGTATTTCAGCCTTTGGTTGCATATTGTGGCGCAGATTATTTCCCCCTCAGGTGGGACATGTTGCACTCAGTCTCTATTAGTCAGACCACATACTGATTCTTTGGGTCATAGTCGACGTTAAAGTTTGTTTCTGCTGGGTTTATGCTTGTGTAAAAAACATGAATGCATAGTAAGAATTGTCATTTTTTAAATTGACCTAAAAAGCACCATCAATTAAGTCTGAATACACACATACACACGCATCAGCAGGAGCTTAGTCACTATGGTAACCATCATCCTACGCCAGCAGTCCCTCCTCCCTCCCTGCATCTCCTCTCCTCTCTCCCCTCCCCCACTCCTGGGCTCCAATCCGCGGACAGGAACAAGACGGGGGGGCTGCTGCTCCCATCATGCTTTGCAGAAGGAAGCAGGAAGAAGGCAGAAGCCGTCAGTGGACAGCAGAGAAAAACAGACTGATGGTGGATGCAGAGGCACCAGTCAGGGAGGTATGGCTGATGCTGCCTCCTGTTTACTCCTCTGCTCTTCTCTGGGTGAGTGCTCCCTCATTTAAAAAAAGAAATAAAAATCATGCTGGATGGGTGATGAAGCATGTAGACGGTGGAGCAGACGTGCAGACAGATGATGCTGCCGGTGGATTTAAAGGGACAGTGCAGTAATCCTCTCAGGTTGAGCGGTTTTTGCCTTATAATGAGGTCAACAAAGGCGACAGACAGGCAGGAACTTGTTTGGTATGGTCCACTTTTTATCCGTGGAAGAAGTGATATTCTAGTCTTTTTAACCACAAATATAAAAACAGACACAAAACACATAAAAAGACAACCCCCTCTGCCTTGATACTTCTGTATGTGATTCCAATATTAACTGTGACTGACTGTATTAGAGGAAAATGAAGTAAGCTTCAATATCTTCACACTGACAATGATGCCATTCAGTCCAGCATAATGCACACTGAGACACACCCATACTGTTCCACACACACGCTTCAACACAGACCCACTTTGTCTCAGACATTGAATTTTAGCCCTGATTAAAGAGAAAATCAGAAACTAATGCTGTGTATTTATTCACACACGTCCATGTCCTACACTATGTTCCCTACTTACTTGTATAGGAAGTGAATTTCAATAGGGTAGTATTGTTTCAAATCAAACATGACTGTTGTGCACTTACAAGAAATAAAGATTTAACCGTTCTTTTACATTGCAACCAGACGGAGCATTGCCACCAACTATTCATAATGTTCCAGTAACTTTTTAACCAAGAAGTAATCACTGCTGCGTTGACAGTGGCACTCTCAGTCACCAGTTCAGGGGAGCTCCACTGCTAAAAACTGATTGTTTCAGCTTGAGGATTTGGTGTTAAAGATTCATGTGTACATGTAATGAATACCTCTGAACCACTACACCTCTAACAAGGAAATGTTGATCTCCAACAGCTTCTTGTACTTTGCACTAACCTCCTCCCTGCACAGACTTTGTCACTCTTTATACTATTGGTTTGAAATGGTGTTCTGTGTTTAAGAGATCAAATCATTTTTGAAGCCAGTATACCCCCTCCTCCTTTGCACCCATCGTAATTACTACAGTTACTAGAGTTGCTGTAATAATAAACATAATTATGGGTCATAATAAGCTGCATGTACAATGATCTATGGGCTGTTTTTTTGGGGGGCGAGAACAGTCTCAGATATACATAGCAGATGTAGATCAGGATCAATACATTACAGAGTGTTGGCTTTGATTCAACCAAGCGGGTTCACTTGAGTTCCACTTTTCCACACAACACTGACATCTAATCTCAGCGTATTTGCCAGAAGACATATATATATATAGGTTGTTTCTGGGGCAGTTCACACAGATAACAGAGGAATTTCTTTGCTTGTTGCACCTCAAGCACAGTTTATCTTGTTTGCCATGTTGTCCCCTATGTTTACAGGATATATTTGAACAGTATGACATGCTGACATATGAGTCGGCGCTCATTTTCACTTTGCAAATGTGATTGCAGGCCCGGGCCTCCAGCAGGTAAACGATGTGATCGAGTAAAAAATTGACTGGATTTGACCTCTTGCCCAGAGCTGCTTCCTGTAAACACACATAAACACACTAATGCTTTTTGGTTGGTGCAAATGTTGACAGTCCCGCCCACTCCTGGCAAAGAAGCCAATAGGGAATAGGGCGAGGGTGAGCAAAGTGCTGCTCTTATCTCACTATTTATCCAGCAGAGATCACACTCATCTACTGCTGTCTGACAGACAGACAGACAGACAGAGAGAGAGAGAGCGTCTGTTTGTCCCTGTGGCTGTGACTCTGCAGGTGAGTGTGTTATTACGCATTACTGACTGGAACTGTGTGTCCAAGTTATGACTACTGAGGCATTCAAAGTAGTTTTTTTTATTCCTCCTGGAAAACATCTGAAGCGTAGTTATAATATGACCGGAGTTGGAAAGGTGATGAAGTTGCTGTTGTGAGCTCAGTTTTGAAAAGATGTCAATACAGGATACAAATTGATTCATATGCAGTTTATGCAATAATAGACCTGCAGTTTTAATGCATAGTTTGAGTGTCCATCCATAATAATCCATAATCATTAATTTTCTGAGTTTTATATTAACTACTTTTTATCAGGCAAGGATACAGAGTATCTTATATTTCTGCCGTTCAAACCAGGATAATTTCTGTTTGACCTGATTTTCATTCTGAGGAGGTTTTCTAATAAAGAAAAAATGTTGCCATTTTGGAAAGCATTTCTAAATTGGAATGGTGTGGGTTGGTCCTTTTTCTATCCTTCAAAGTAAAAGTTTGTAATTTTACTGCAGTTATTGTCAACATGAGTGATAGCAGGCCGATTTCTAGTATGTTGAGGACAAGCACTTGTGAAAGGCATTTTAATCACTGTTTCCTTTTTGATTTCCCTCCAATGCCAAATTTATTGAAAACTGCCTTGCAAGTTCAGTTAAGAAAAACGAAGATTTGTTGGTTGTCAAGTGGTGGAACTACCAGCTTTTGTGGTTGTATTATGTTGTATTTTTGTTTCTGTGCACTTTGGCTGTTTACAGATAAACTACTGTCCTGATTTTCATGAAACTTGGTGGCAGAGTGTAGCATGGGCCAAGGAAGAAACCGGTATATCTTGAACTAGAAACAAATCAGGGGCAGATGCAAAGATATATAAGTATACATGAAAGATGAAGGAAGGAAGCTTTCAGATCCTTTCTAAACATGGTGGGGTGCTTTTATGTCACATGATTAAAGGCGGAGAACATTGATTCGAAACGCTTTACGGGATAAATCAAATGTTTCCAGAGTTGTTTGGAATTTATTATTTTGGTGCCAAACGTCCTCAGCATGACTCTCGTCACGTTCAGCAGTTAATCAGGTGTCTGTGTTCCTCTGCTTAAAAGAAAGACTGTTTCGATTGATGTTTTTTATCTGTTGGCAGGAGTGTAAACATATGCAAAGTAGTTTTTGTGTTCTTGGTCTCCTTCTTTGGATAGGTTATTTAACTTTATGTGTGACTCCACGCTGCACAGGCTCATTATTTATCCCTTGTGTCTTTTATCTGTTAAAAAGCTTTCTTACTGGTTTGTTAAAATCAATGCAAAGGGAGAATTAATGGCCAATTTGCCTCAAAACAGTGAGCAAAATAAACCTTAAATCAGAATAAAACAAATGCAAAGCTACAAAAATTATGCTCATTACGTAAATAAATGTTCTTCTATTCTTATCCCCCCTTTCTATCAGTCTGTGAGAGTTGCCAGCACTGCCACAGGAAGTCTAAATCATTGCACATACCAGTGTTGTGATGGCAGAGGCTGATAAAACATCATTTAGAGTGTTTTATGGTTTCTGTGATATGGCAATCTCCGCTGAGACGCAGCTGCTACTAACCTTGTGAGAAAAGCCTTCTATAGCCATCAGTGTGCCATCATGATCTTCCATCATGACTGTCATTAATGAACATTTGCTTTCAGTTAAATAAGCAGTGTCAGTAACTGGGTTTTTGATTACATTGACCAATTTGAAGGTTCATTTTTCAGTGGAGACACACTGAAGCATAACTTATAAATCTAATCCATTATTATTTTTATTATCTTCTTGTAGAAGAAAAATAATGAATTTCCAGAAGTTGGCATTCTTTTCCGTTTCTGGGGGTTTCTACTTTCCTTAAGTAGCATCAAGATTGATTTCATGGTTTTCTTGCTGTCCATATCTAGACATTTTCTTAGCTTGTCCTCACTCAACTTCAAGCCACATATCAGACCACAACACAACAGCACAATGATAAAGATAACCCGCAAGAAGTGCTGCTCCTGTTGTCTGTATAAAGTGTCAGAGCATAGAAACAGTTCAGGTGAAGGACTGAATCATATATTTACAGTCTATGTATAAGACTACAGTGGGGTTAGACAGTTATACTGTGGCGCGATTCAACCCTGACTCTAAAATTGCCCATAGGCGTGAATGAGAGAGTAAATGTGATGGTCCGGTGATCTGTCCAGGGTGTACCCTGCCTCTAACCCAATGTCAGCTGGGATTGCTTCCCCCTGTTGCGGATATGGATAAGCGGTTAAGGATAATGAATGAATGAATGACTACTTTTCCTATGACTGGCTCACAATAGCACATCTCAGTTACTGACTAACCTCTGAGAAAAAGATAAACCACTGGGACAACTGTTAGTCCATTACCTTCACCATGAAAAATACAGTACAGTCTGTTTTGTTGCATAATTAATCAGTTCAGTGGATTACGAATTCAAAGGGCTGAGAAGCCAAAAAAAATGGCTGATGGAAAATACATGGTAAATGGATTTTTTCTTACTACTTTCCAGACTATGGACTGAATTGATCTCCACTGATATTTGCTGTTTTCCTTTCTCTTTGTATCTCCCTCTCCTCTCTTTCCCTTCATGACAACCTCCCAGGAGCAGAGCTGATCCGATTATCCATCTTCCCGCTTTCTGCCTCTCACCTTGCTTCCTCCTCTTCCTCTCTAAGACCATGGAGGAGGTCACCAAGGTCACTCCACCTCTCCTGGAACGTCGGGTTCGCCAGCGACAGCCCACAGTTTCAGTCCTCAAATCCAAGCTGAAACAGGGTGTCGACTGCTCTGTGCCCAGAGTTCGATCCACCCTGACCGGGTTCTTCCCTGTAGTGCGCTGGCTGCCTAAATACAAACTCCGAGAGTATGTCTGGGGCGATGCGATGTCCGGGCTGATTGTTGGCATCATCTTGGTACCCCAGGCCATCGCCTACTGCCTGCTGGCAGGAGTGGAGCCCATCTATGGCTTATACACCTCATTTTACGCCAACATCATCTACTTCTTCATGGGGACGTCCAGGCATGTCTCTGTGGGGATCTTTAGCCTCATGAGCCTCATGGTTGGACAGGTAATGGATGTTTTTAAATGTTTTATTATATTTCTCTGGTTTTATTTAATTGATTAATCAACAGTTATCCTTGCCCACAGGTGGTGGATAAGCATTTGTTTCTGGCAGGTTTTGACCTCAATGAGGACCCTAGCCTGGATGTGTTTAATGCCACACTGGGCAGCAACCTCACAGATGGTAATCTTCACAGTGTGGAGCTCATGGGTCAGCAGTGTGGGAAGGAGTGTTACGCCATCAGCATTGCTGCTGCCCTGACGTTCCTGGCAGGCATCTATCAGGTAAAGGATGCAGGGGCAATTTTTGACAATTAACAACACTATGGGTCAAAGTTCAAGACACCATGTTATGCCAAAGTAGGATGTATCAAGAACACAGAGACTGGTGGTCACAAATGCAGTCAGCCAGGAAAAATCCGTTCTCAAGGTCTTTCAATTCAGTCCAAAGGTCAAAATCCAGAAAGGCAAAGTTACAAAATCCGAAGGGTAAGACTCAAAAACTAGGAACAAAAAGGTCAGACACTTACATAAACGCTGGAGTGCTGCTCTTGGAGACAAGACAAGGGGAGCACTGGTTGAATACACACAGGAGGGAAGGGATAACGAGACACAGGTGAAACACATAAGAGCGAGGGCTTGTAATCACAGAGAGAAGGAAGTGAACATGGAGGCTATCAAAATAAGACAAGGAACTGGCATGTGACATAGAGACAAGACTATCAAAGTAAAACAGGAAACTGACACATAACAGACCCAATGTTGAGAAATTTCATTTGATAAGTGACACCTGTTTTTACCACTTTCATCTTCTTTCCAACCCTTCCTTTCCTGCTCTACCCCCTACTCGCCTCCCCAGGTCCTGATGGCTGTCTTTCGGCTAGGCTTTGTCTCTGTATACCTCTCGGCTCCCATGCTCGATGGTTTCGCCACAGGGGCCTCTTTCACCATCCTCACCGTTCAGGCCAAATACCTATTGGGCCTCAAGATCCCCCGTCACCAGGGCTATGGCACAGTTGTCGTAACCTGGATCAACATCTTTGCCAACATTCATAAGACCAACTGGTGTGACGTCATCACTAGCGCCATTTGTATCTCTATATTAGGTAAAGACCTTGATCTTTCATAATTTCTCAGGATTCTTAGTTCTCAAACCTCTAATTAATGCTATACTTCACTCTGAAAAAGCAAATTCTTGATTTTTTTTAATATAGAATAACACTGATTATTATAGTTGCAGGTAAAGAGATCCAGGAGCGTTACAAGGATCGTCTAAAGATCCCTTTGCCAACTGAGCTGGTAGTTGTGGCAGGAGCTACACTTGCCAGCCATTTTGGGGGGCTCAACAGCCATTATGGCTCCAGTGTTTCCGGTCACATCCCTACAGGGTTCATTCCTCCCCAGGTGCCCAGCTTCAGTCTGATGCCACAGTTGGCACTGGATACGATTCCTCTGGCTGTCATTAGGTAATGTACAACACATTTAACAACATGTTTGCTTGGCAATGACTCATATCTCTTGTCTGGGTTGTTCAGATGCAATTTAGTAGCAAGATTATCGCCTGGCAAGGATTTATGATCTTATTATCTCATTACACATTCTCCAAAATACACTCTACAAACTATAGGCATTTCCCATATAATTTACATTCTGAATAAAAGGAATGAGGCATATTTTGATGATGGTAACCAGTCGCCACTTAACATGTGGATGCACCTTAAAACCGGTTAAAAAGATATCCTCTCAAGACAACAATTGAGTCTTCAATAATAAGATTCAAGTTGGACACCATAATGCATGATTACATCAGGTCAGGTTGTCTTCACATGATTTTAAGATTAATGAGGTTAATTCAAAGCTTCAGTTGGAAAACAAACTGTCTTTTTCTCTTGTAGTTTTGCCTTCACAGTGTCGCTGTCTGAGATGTTTGCTAAGAAAAACGGCTACACAGTTCGTCCCAACCAGGAGATGCTGGCCATCGGCTTCTGTAACATCATCCCCTCCTTCTTCCACTGTTTCACCACCAGTGCAGCTTTGGCAAAAACCATGGTGAAGGACTCAACAGGCTGCCAGACACAGGTAAACCTTGTTTGAAAATGGTTTGGCATTCTTGGAGTTGATGGGAAATGTTTGCTTTTCTTGTGTGAGGAATCACACAGCCCTGGCAATAGAGGAGGAGTAAAACATACCACCCTGTATCTGTTAACTCTGTGGAAGATGCTAACTATAAGATCTCTCTTTTTCTTCCTCTGTCTCTGTTTTGGGCTTCTCAACCAGGTCTCCAGTCTGATCAGTGCCCTGGTCATCCTTCTCGTCCTCCTCTTCTTTGCGCCTTTCTTCTACTCTCTCCAGAAGTGTGTTCTTGCCTGTATCATTATTGTAAGCCTTCGAGGGGCACTGAGGAAGTTCAAGGATGTCCCAGCTAAGTGGCGTGACAGCCGGATAGATGCCATTGTTTGGTTGGTCGCCATGTCAGCCACGGCCCTGATCAGTGTGGAGATGGGCCTCCTGGTTGGAATAGTTTTTTCGATGAGTTGCATCATCTTTAAAACTCAGAACCCAAAGGTGAGTAACAGACTTGATGCTGACAATGTTTTTTTAAAACTACTAAGACAATCAGTCCAACAAGTGAAGAGAAAAGTCCTGAGTAATGTCATCAAATCTCATTTATGTATATGATGTATGACCATAGGTCTCTCTCCTGGGCCGGGCCAATGACACCGATCTTTACGAGGACATGGACGAGTACAAGAACCTCGTGCCACCACCTCGGGTTCAGATCTTCCGCTTCCAGGCTCCTCTGTACTACGCTAACAAGGAATCGTTCCTCAGATCCCTCTACAAAGCTGTCGGAGTTGAACCATTCTTGGAGCTGACTAAGCGGAGAAAGGCAGAGAAGAAGGCCAAAGAGATGTCCTCAAAGCAGGCAAACGGGGAAAAAAACGGAGAGGTCATTATTGGACTTGTACAAAGAGAACTGGATTTCCACACAATAGTTTTAGACTGCTCCGCCATCCCATTCATAGACTCAACAGGCCTGGCAACATTTAAAGGGCTTTTCAAGGAATATGAAGAGATTGGGGTGAGCGTGCTCCTTGCTAACTGTAACACCTCAGTCATTGATATCCTGCAAAAGGGACAATTCTTTGGGAAGAATGACAAAGACATGGGTAGCCGGCTGTTTCATACTGTTCATGCAGCAGTTCTTTATGCAAACAGCACATCTACCGTGACGGAAAGCAGGTCAGAAGACTCTGCAGTGTAGAAAGCTGGAGGTAAAGGGAATTTGGGTAGATTATCTAGCCATAACAATACTGCAATAGGTAGCTTTGTGGTCGGTTCTTAGGAAGCTTTGTCTAAGAAGAAAATATGGGGGGACCAAGAGGATCCAATTAAGATTTACAATGCATTTCATTGCTGGAAAGAGGGTCATTTCATAAAACTAGGCCATCTATGCATAGAAAGGTACACTTTTTTTGAATGGGACCCCATGAGTGAAGAAAACTTTGTGTCATATTTCCTATTCCTAAAGCAAAAAATCCTACAACAACCAGGGTCCAATGCACACAGTGCCTTCCAAGAGCCCCCTCAGGCCACTCTCTTATTAAGTACTTGGTTAGGTTTAGGAACCAAAACTACTTGCTTAAGGTTAGGTCAGGAAAAAGGGTATGGGGTAAAATAAGTAATAATAAACAAGGCTTTCCTGTTACTCTGTCAAAAGCGATGCTCATTGCAATGAAAGCTGTTTTAATCCAGGAGTCCAGAGTTCAGACAGGGAGATTCAGCCCCTGCCAACCGTATTGCCTGAGGTGCTAACTATTACATTGGACCTCAGAATTATTTCGAAGACCAGTTGAACTTATCCTGACTTCAATAAGAAGCACTTGCTAATCACTGTTATGCTTTATGCGACTCACGAGGACTGAAATCAGGTCTCATTACAACATACTTGTACTCTTGCCCTTTTCCCTGGTCACCCAACAATGACAGCTGTATCAGTTCTAGATCTGTTCTCGTAAAAATAAAGGATTTACACACATCTGAGGTGACGGCTCAGGTGCTAGATAAAAGCAAGTCATCATTTGGTGCTTCTGAAATGTGTAATTTAACTGATGGCAGCAGGTGATGCCACATATTTGAACACATCTTGCTGCCACTTGTTTATCTAATCAAATGCTTGTGACTTGTGACTGAGTTGTCCCATAATCAAATCACAGTTTTTATTTGTGTTTCATCCTGTTGCTGCCAAGTGCAACACTTTATACTTTGTACTTCAAAAATGATCTATTTTTACTTTTACTACATTATAGTGTTGATGAACTGCCATTGTAATAAAATGAAGACACTGTTTGTAAATTTAGATTATCATTTTGTATTTTCATATACTTATTTTGTCATCAAACTTTTTTCCATGTATTAATTTCAGTTGAATCATAACATTTCGGGGTTTTAGTCTGTTTGACTTTCATTTTGACAGTGTTGACATTCAACACCATATACATTACAAACACTGCCTTAATGTTCAATACTTGAAATAAACTGACTGAAAGTTTTTAGTGAAGAGCTTGTGTCTGAATTATTACCATTACTAACAGTGTATTATATCAAGGGAACGTCTATTAATGACAAATGTTACTTATTTTAGCAAAGGAAAGACCATTAAAGCTACACTAATCAATATTTTTATATCACCAATAAAACATAAGCATTTAATGAGAAAGGGGTTTTCTGTAGTGAGGAACCGACCTAAGATTAACAAGTAATTCTGCTGCTCTAAGGGGTTTTTCAGTGACTATCAGCTCATTGTTCTGGTTTAATGATTAATAAATGGTGGCCTTGACATTAGCTGTTGACTGCACCTTTAAAAAAAAAATCTTGCCAACAATACATTTGCTGGAAAATGTAAAACATGTAAAAAGTAAGTTGCACTTTTCCATCTACATCTAAATCTTCAAATTAAAAGTCTCCCAAGTAAATGTTGACTGTTACCCACCATCCTGCTGTGTCAGGCTCAACAAAACTATCCATTAGTCCATGAGTTAATATACTCATGGCTGTTATTTCCTAACACAATTATTATACTTTGAAACACTTACTGAATGTCTCGTTATGGTCAAATTCACTCTGGCTACCTCAGCATTTCCTCTGGAAAACAGAAAGACAGACACGCTGATATAGTCCATGTAGCATGGTTACACATTGAGGTTCATCTTTTAGTTATTAACTGTAAACACACTAGAGTCAGCTGTTAGTCTGCAGCAAGATGTCAATGATTGAATACATTTCAATACATTAACATTTTAGGAGGAGCTTAGCAGGAATTTACAGATTCACAAGTGAACTTATTTTACTATAACTCTTTAGACAGACAGTATATCTGGAACTCAAATCAAATTCAAACCTCATTATTGTCATAAAGTTTAATGTTAGCATAAATTCTAAGACACCTCATGATAGAGGCCACTTCCCACATTGTAGAGAATTGGAGACGGCAGGTCAACAATAAATGCCACCTTTGCAGCACTTTTTTGCAGACTTCCTGAAATGAGACCCGGACATGCTGGGTACCAACCCTAATCCTAAGGCTAACTGTTAAAAGGAATAGTTTTCTTGAGATTGAGGCAGAAAAAACATCTAAAAGTCCTAACAATAACTATTTAAAGGAAGTTTGTTGGGGAAGATACTTCCTGGTGGACAGTTAGAATAGAAGGCTGATACAGATCATGTCCACTCAACATAAGACTGCAGCCAGCAGCTGCTCAACTTACACTGACAGACAGACAGCAGGACTGGCTTGGCTCAGTCGGAATGCACAAAAGAACTTTGAAAATGAAAATTTGCCGTTTTATGATGGAGTTATGAGCTGAAACACTATCTTCCTGACCCCCTATATAAAAAGGCAAATTGTTGTTTTTTCAGTTTGGGCTTTGTATTAATTAAACAGAGAAGATTCCAAAGTATTATTAAGGAATAGTATTGATCTTCTCATCAAACGCTCAGCAAGAATAAACTAATTCTCACATTGGGGAATGACTCCTCTGTTCTCTGTGAAATCAGCTATGAGTGAACTGTATTTTCCAGATCATTTCCCATCATTACTGTATCAGACTCCTTTTGCACAAATATTCATTACAGCATGAGGTGATTTAGGGATGGTACATTATTTTCCAACATAACTATCAGTATTGTAGATGACACAGCATTGCCCTCAGACAGCAATTCAATCTTAAAATTATTGTTTGATTTGTAAATTAAATGAATCTGAAGCAACTGAGCAGGCACGGTTCGACAGAGGAGGATTTACAGTATACTTACGGACACTGAGCATGTGATTTGACCTGCTGAGTCATCAGAAAATCCATGTGTTTAACAAGCATGTAATTTTCAATTTGCTGACTGGAGTGAATCACTTGACACTGGCTGAACTGAAAGCACTGGAGTGTGAAACTTTCACTCTGAGAAAATTCACCTCCATAAGAGACAATAGATGGTTAAACAGGCATCGTGTTTCTTTACACTTTGTTGTAAATGGGCAACTTTTGTATCAATGCTGCCCTCTACTGTTCAGTAATGTGAACAGCAGGAACAAGCACACGATGCTTTTTCAGTAATGATAATGAAATATTAAGGATTACGGTAAAAATATTAAAATTAAAAGTTATTTTGAGCTATTGGAAACAAAGACTCACCAACCATTTATTTCCCAGCATTCTTTATTCATTCAAAATGTTTAAAAATATAATTTCACATAGGCACTGAAATAAATATTATACATCTCATTAATCAGTGCCAGTGCTTTATCATACAAATGATATTCAAGGAAAACACAAACACAGGTTAAAACAATCATGAGATCATCCCAGAAAAGATCAAGCAGTTTATGATAAGTACATGAACATACCCCAAAATAAAAACACACTCAAAAAGGCAAAATAAAGTCAGTTATTTCAGCACCTGAACCGAGCGTCTTCCAACTCTGCAGCAGTAAGTGCTCTCAACAAAAATTCACAATTCTTCCAAACATTAACTTGTACTACATAAAAAGGAAAAACCATACTGGCCTTGTGGTGTAACAGCAAAGATGATATCGGTCTGATCTTTTTTTTTGTTCTGCTTTATGTTTGATTCTTGACTCAAAACAGATTGTAACAGTAAGTGTGTATACAGTACAAATACGCAAAGATAATAAGGCAAATTAAATACAAATATGATTGGAGGAAAAAAATACTTAACATAACACTCAACATTAAAATACATCCCAAAGTGTACTGTGGAAAAAAGTGTTTCCTGCTGCAGAATCAGGTGGACAATAATGATTTTTCACACACCTTTATGTGTGTGTGAGCTTTATGATAAACGGCTGCAGAGGTGACACCTGACAGTCACTGCGGCTGATAAATGATATCAGCCTAGAGGAGTTGACCAATCAGTGAGAGCTTAAGTGCTACGGCTCACTCGGTTGTGAACAGAAAAGTGTTTTTGTTTTCTTTATTGTCCAGCTCAAGCTGTTGTTAAAGGATAATATACAGGAGTCGACTGATTATTGGCCTGGTTGATTATCAGCGGAGATATTCAGCATTTTTACAATTACAGGGATTTTGATTTTATTTGATTGATCAAATAAAGAAATTTTAATTTATTTGTTTTGCACTCAACCAACACCAGGGGAAGGCATAATTTGCAAAGAAGAGCTCTCTTTTGCAGCCTTTAATTAAACATTTAATACAAATTTAAACATATTTGTAATCCTGAATTTTGATACCAATCTGTACTTCTACTGCAAATGTATGCTGGTTACAAATGTCAGTTATTGGTCTTTGTTGACTGATAATTGGTATATCGTGAAAAAAACAAACATATCAATCGACCCCTAGTCATTTACTCCAAATTACAAGAAACATTTTTCTCATTCCAGCCATGCAGATATGCTTGATTTTACTGGCTCACTTTACAAACCAAACAAACAGTAGTCTGTAAAAGAACCTGTTACAATAGGTTCTTTTAATGTCATTTTCAATACTGTGAGCTCCAGGAACAAAACTACATTCAGCTCCATTGTTATGCAGTTGTGGCATAAATCTCAGAGCACATTGAATCAAAACTATGAGCATACCAGTGAAGGTAGGCAGAAGTATTTTTAGTGAAACACACTATAATTGGTATGGCAGTTCAGTATTCATCTACCGTCCAGGACTGTATTTGGTTACATCTAATAAAAGTAATTATTCCCTGCATGTTATTGTGTTTCACTTCTTTTCTGCAGGTGGAAACTGGAATGAGCAGATTGGAAAAACTCAACACATTTCTGACTCTGAAGAAGACCCAAAATCCTGCATACTGTACTGTTGATGTAAGAGACGGATGGGGTGGAGATGGTTTGAGCCATGGCTGTTGAGTCAGGTTTTTTCTTTCCTTGTGATAAGATGTCCTGTTTATTTAAGAGATTACATCCAATACTCTGAAAACGGCAATTATAGCAAAGGGAGTGACTGCACAAGATTGATTAACTCTGCTACTCTGGGATTTAGGTGAATATGAAATTCTGCCTCGTGCAGCCCAGTCATACTGCCACTGGCCACTCAACAGTTTTTCATTTTTTCAAAACTGCCACCTTGTTTGTTTCAACAATACACACAAAAAAGAACAAAAAAGAAATCAAGCAGCAGTAAGAAAACAATGCACTGTAACACAAATATGGTTCCCACATTTTTTCTTACATTTTGCAGATTGATCTTTGACTGGCCTTAAACTTCAACCCCGACCTGAAATGATAAATATTTACAAAAAACAAAAGTTTCCCAGCAGTTTGAGCATAGATATGTTGTCTTGAACTGCATCCAACTGAATGTAGTTCGAAGGATTTGCAAATCTGTTTTTATTATGTTTTTCACAGTGTTCCATCTTTTTGGAATCAGGGTTTTATTTGTTCGAAAGCTTTAAATGCTTGAGGCATCGGGACATGATTTCTCCCAGAAACAGGCACTTCACAGTGTCCATATGCTGAATTTCCAGTTGTCCTGTTTTTGTTCTGTGCTCTCTGATCGTTAAAATATTTCACATTATATTATCTTGCAGGAACTGATGAATAAAACTAAATTAAATGCAAAAAAAAGGCTTTGTTCACACAGGCTAAAATATTAGATTCAAAGAACTCTTTTTCAATACTTTTGTACAAAATAAAATCACATTCTAAACCAACCATGAGATAACATGATTACCAGTTAAAAACACCAAGTTTTAGTCTGTTTCTACAAATGGATATAAACTCCAGCTTCATGCATTGATCTTTATAGTTATGGTGATGAGGAAAAGTTTAGATTTTCAGTAGCTTTTAGCCACTGAGCTGATATCTACTTTACCTTTAACAGCAGCAGCAGCAGCAGCTCAGTGAAAGCTAATAGCTACTGTCACACTCCCGGTCTTACACCTTAGCAGATAATAGTCGAGTGGTTTTGTTAACTAGTGGTTGAAAAACCTTTAGGCAGCAACTTCTAACCAGTGGTAAGAAGTGAATATTAACATAATGAGTTTAAATGATGTCTGCTAACAATGTTAGCCTGCAACTGATTGCCTTTCCGTAGAATCGTTTGATCGGTTTAACTTAGCTGCTGCTGGTCCTGGCCGGACACGCCTGGCTGTGCCTGAAGTGCATGATGTGTACAGCTGTCTGATGCCACCAGTAAAACATCACCACCACCAGTATGTGCCACACCTGGTGGCTGGCACCCAGGTAGTTCAGCTGGCCTACAAGAGAAAGGAAAAAGGCCCCAAATACTGGATTTCTTTTTCTCTTCATTTTCATACTTTCTTCACAATATACAAGAATGAAAATACATTTCAGCAGGAGATGTAACATTTAAGATATATACATCAGTTTATCGTCATATAAACACCTCACTAGTCGCATTTCCATCAGCAAATTTGAAATGAAAACGCTGGATGGAAACACCAGCATTCTATAAAACTTTCAAAATGTGCTTCAAAGTTGTTGTTTTTTTACTTGCTTGAGATGTTTTTTCTTCTTCTACTGCTTTCTGTCTCGTACAATCTCTTCTTCTAATACTGTTTACTGAGGGATTAGCCGTCCAAAGTGCAGCTTTATGCAGCTGTTTATTTGTTCTAACGAGTTGATGGAAAAGTCCCTAATTCGCATTTTCTTTAATGCATGCATGTATGTTATTTCTACAGAACAAAAACAAAACTACAGATGTAGTTTAAACTGCAACCTCTGAAGCTCCTGGAATCATTAACTTCCACAAAAAAACACAATGAACACTGAAAAATAAAAGTTATTGATAGTCATACAGTAAACTCAAGCCAGTAACTGTTTCTTTTTTGTTTAATTAACCAAATTAACCAACCAATTAAGCCTCCCTTGGCTTAAGATCACAGCTCCCTGCTTGCAGACACACAGAGGAAGAAGGCAAACACTCACCAGGGAAATATCGTTCTGGGATCTTGGTGACGTAGAACAGGAAGGCAGATCCAGCGATCAGGTACATCACTAACACACGTGGCAGGAAAAGCTGCACGCACAACAAAAGCCAAAGTCTCTATGACTGGACATTAAACAGTCAGGGGAAGACAGTGCTGAGATTCATGACTAGAGCTTCTTGCAAAACAGAGAACACATAAAAATAAAACTGTAATCATGCAGAAGTTCAAACTGCTTCCTGACCTTTACAACATCAGTGTTGTATCCTCCATTGAGCCACACCCAGTGACACGCAGGAATCACACTGATGCCCGCCACACAGCAGAAGATCGCCATCCGTATCCGTCGCCAGTCGTTGCTGAGGTAACGAGGGTGGACTTGAGCACAGAAGACGGCCAGAATAAGGGAGAGCACTGTCAGCAGGTAGACCTGGCGCCAAAACTGCAAGACGGGAGAGTTTTAGTTTTTTTAGTTTTTTAGTTTCTGTTTTTGTACCTTTCTAAACTTTGTACCTTGGGCTACTTGATGACTGCATGTGCAAAATGCACAAATGCAGATAGAAAAATATGCACATATCATGGCCTAAACATGTTCAGAAAGTTCACAAGCCTTGTTAATTCCACAAAAAAAACATCTTATCTGCAACACTGTCATACAAATCACAATTTAAAGTGCACTTACGGTGTTACAGTAGAAAGCGTAGAAGATCCCAGGTACATAACAGCCCAGGATGCCAACAGAGATGCCGGCGTAGTCCAACGCTAGCCAGCGACGACACGTCTTCTCTGATCGGTGGCAGGAGAACAGGTGATACCCCACAGAGCACAACATGCACACCTGCAATGAAAACATGATGGTGAGCGTCAGAACTTCCAACAAAATGTGTTTATGTTTAGACCTTTTTGTATTTTTGGTGTCCTCAAGTTTTTTTGTTTTATCTCTTTTTAAGGAAATTAAAAAAAGACATGAACTAATTTCAAGAAATAATTAAAGACTATCTAGAAACTCACAACATGCACTTACATAGACAAATACATGGCTTAAAGAAGGAGGGTGAGCAGGTAACATACAACTCTATAACTTATTGTAAATGGGAAGCACATGTACTTGTAATTTTTTGCATGAACAAGTTACCAATCCCATTATCAGCTGCTATACAACCTAAAACACAAACTGTACACAGCTAACACAGAAACTAATGTCTCTACATTGAACAATGGACCTCTGAACTCCACTACCGTTCCTATTGTAGCTCTTTATAATACAATACACTGAGCGCCACCTTTACAACAGTTATATCTACATACAACTTACACACCTGGGTGGGTTGAGGTGAACTGATTGCACCTGTGGCAGGAAATGTGAACCCACATGAATCAGTTTGTTAAGCCGCCATTAATAACAGTTCAAATACTTAACTCATGAAGAGGTTTATAATTAACTAATACCTGAAAAACAGCTGTAAAATAAAAAATAAATAAATAAAAAGCAAACAGATGTTACTGTTAAAGTAGTAAAACTACAGATATAAACCTGAAGATAATTAATGTTAATTTAGATTAAAATCTCTGCTTTCATCAATCTCACAGTCAGCCACATCATTTTTACCTGGAAGCAGAACAGTCCTATAGCATAGATGACGTAGTCCTCTCTGTTCGCTCCGGAGGCTGGCAGTACTGACGAGAGGTCATTGACCCCCAGAGAGAAGAAGAGAAGGAAGCCAAGAAGATGGCTCCAGATATTCACAGTCTCATTGGACAGCATGAAAATACTGCCGCAGAAAAGTAAGAAACAAGGATGTAAATATCAAGAAGGCCATTAATTAAGATTCTACATTATCACATTTTAACCGTACAACAATACAGCATATTTCTGGTCAACATTTACATTGCTTTTATACTGTAAATTTCTATTAATATTCTAATTTATACTATTCTTGCATTTGAACTGACTTTGTCATGGATCCCATTTTCCATCACTGTTATTATTTAGACTGTATTTTATACATTTTGTAAAAATCTTATTTTTTTCTATTGATGTATTTCTCATATAACTATATTTATATTTGTCTTTCATCTTCTATTGTTATATACATATTCTTACATACTTGTTTATTTTTTCCATTGTAACTTCTCTATGTTTATATAGTATATAGTGCTTTTCTAGAATGGGAGCAACTGTAATGTAATACAATTAACCCATGGGGATCAATAAAGTATTTCTGATTCTGATAAACAGCACAAGCCTGAAGTTCATCCACCTTTAAAACAGGTGCAAAATGAAATATCCAATTGTTTTGAATGTAGTGAATAGGTCTTAAACTCTGGTATTAAAGTAAATCTTTTCAACACGACTCCCACCTCCTCAGGCAGAGTTTGGAGGGCAAGTGGGCCCTGTAGCCATCAGTGATGTAGGGGTTTTCTTTGAGGAAGAGGGGGATTTGTTCGTAGGTGTACAGTCTTATCCTCTGGGGTATTAGCACTGGCCAGTGCTGATAGCTGCCCAGCTCTATGTAGTGGGCAGTCTTCAGCAGCTTCTGGGGCATCTTCAGCAGCATCTTGTCCTGTGCTCCTAATGTTACAAGGCAAGCCGGGAATCTAAGGCTGAGTATGGAGAGAGGAAAAGAGAGACCACAGGTTAGCAAGAGGCAGCACTACCTCAGCTCATTTGAACTCAGATCATATTTCAGGTTTCATATTTCAGGTGCTGGAAATCCTAGAAAAGAAGCTTTTAATGGGGTTTTCAATGTGTGAAAAGTGCTTAAAATGTAGGTTGAATAGGGTGACAAGTCCATATAAATGACACCTTTCTGTAGAATACTATTATGAAGCCCCATTGTGGTTGTTTATAGCAGAACAGCATCTAATTTATGTGATGAAGAAGAGAAATAATTAGTATACTGTATATACTTTACACACTATGTTATTTACAACAGCTGTGACAGCTTGAAAAAACACCTTGATAATGATCAGTGAGAAGTGCTTGAATTTGACTTTGGAACCAGTGTAGGAAGTCTGATATTGGTAAACAGTTTTTTTGACAGAGAAAATATTTACGAGCAGAAAACAGTGATTTGTGTTTGTGACACAGCTGCCAGTGTTGATTAAGTACATTTAAAAACGTGTGTTTAGCTTGTTAACGTTAGCTTCACGTTAGTATTCATGTTAACCGACTCCTTCCTCCTCTCTGAAACATCTGTTTACACTCTGTAACATGTCCCCAGCATGCTGACTGTTCAGCAAAGTGGAGCTATATATCACTTTGAAATAAAGCTTTTTTTAAAGCAGCAAAACAGACACACTATCATCTTCAAACTGTGCGTCTGACATTGTTGTCAACGTCAAGCTACATTCTAGCTAGCGTTAGCTAACGACAATGCCAGCCTTGACAGGCATTATCTTAGCCAGCTAAACTGATTGTAAACACGGTTACAAAGCTCACCATTAGTCGCAGTCCGACCTTCGACGTCCTTGTACCGGCAATTCAGCCATATCCGGATGGATATTAAGCTAGCAGTGCGTTTGAAATATCACATTTTAGTTAAAAAGAGGCAAACAAAACATCCTCAGCTAACCTAACGTTGCTGGATAACACTGCCCTATTCTTTTGAATGGGAAACGATGAAACGGTACGTTACTGCCCCCTACTGGTAAGTGTGGAGGATTTTACCTGGGGAAATGTATCCAACCCAACCTAAAGCCCATATAATATCATGAGCTTTCCTGCAAAAATACCTCTTGAATCCTATATGAAATTAATTTCTCAAAGGCTTAGAATTCAGTCTAACCGTCCAACATAAGCATTGCATGTCCTGAAGTATCTTTTAGTGAGTGGTTTGAGCAGTTCCCAGCAGATAACTCCCCCAAAGCTGCAATAAAAAGCACGCCCTTGCTCTTGGCGACAGTTTAATTACAATGCAGATTGTTTACTGACAGTGTGAATGATATTTATTAAATAGACTTGTGGCTACACCCTGAAAGACATTTCATTTGTTTTGGCTTTGATGGAGAAAGAAAAATAATAACCAGCAGTTGTATGAAGAAAAACTGGCTCTGTTTTGTTTTTCAACTAAGGTCAAAGGTCAACATGGCTGGACAACACTAGTGATCCCTGCTAGCTGACATCAGTCATTATAGCCTGGAAGAAATCTTCTATCTGTCATATAGGTATCCATCCATCCGCAGCTCTTTTACCAATGTTAAACACAGGCTTTATCATCCCATTTCCTTTCATTTCCACTTCCTCAGGGACCTACCATCAGGGATTTTTCAGAGGGAAACTGGGAATCTTGAGGGGGTAGATAGTAGGTCAACCTTAGTTTGAAAGGCATCTGTGTGTCAAGTTTTTCTAGTTGTAAGCCAAAAGGAACACCATGGACAAACGCATGCTGTGATTTAATATCATAAACTTTTGATGTTTGAAGATTTGGATTGGATAGCAAACATTTCTATTCTGAAAATCTCCTTTTTCTCAATATTAGGAAAGCCAAACTTCCTCTGAATGCCCTTAGTCTCCAGCCTGTGATCCTGGGAACAGGTCATTTATACAAGGAGGCCAAGTTTAAAAAATGTTCTCACTATAATAACATGAGGACTAACATCATCACACATGAATACAATTGAATCCAGGAGAGTCTCAGCTTTCCAGTCACTCCCAATTTATACAATTCCAAGACTGCTTAGGGACCCCAGTATGCAGAAATATTCAACTACATAACTGTCAGAATAGGCTAAAATATCACCTTTAAACTGCATACAAAATTGCAAAATGTTTTTTTGTCCAGAATTGCATGGATTAGCATAAAAGCCTCTCACCTCATTCATATTTTGAGGTGAGAGGTCACATCGGTTTTTCCCGATGAGCTACCATGACATGGTTGGATGTCTTTGGCAATCCACTTTAACAATCTAGATTCATACCGATATCTTCCCTTCAGCCTGACATTTGAGCTCGCTACAGCCACTTAAAGACAGTAATGTTTGCCAGGAGCTGGCGGCCCTGTGGGTCTCAGAGAGTTGAGTGGAAAAAAACATTTTCTTGCATTATCATTAAATTGATAATCAGCTTGTTCCACTGGCAGGACAGGAAAATTATGCATATGTATGACAAACTAACTGTATAAGACTGCATCTTACATCTACATTTAAGCCTTTTTGTGCACAGTCTTACACTGAGTGTCTTCCTTATAACTTGGTGGTCTCTCCTTTTTTCTTTTTCGAATAGAGAAGAGAGAGAGCACTGATAGGAGGGAACATGCAGTAAGAGTCTCTGTCTGTAGTCCAACTGGCACACCCAAAAATAAAGTGCAGATCAAATAATCCACAACAGCCATCCATGCAGAATCCAAGGGGGATCCTCAGCCAGCTCGTGATTAAACAGAATAGATGCAATTTGCTGACACAATCATTTAGGTATGTTATTATTTCAGTTGTTTACTGTCATGACTTCATCCTTCTTAAAAGTTGAAATTAAACGTGCTGGGAAGCCACAGGCAGTGGGCGCATTGAAAACACAATGAAATATATAATTACAATACAGCACCTCCAAAGAACTCCTGGAATGTGTTGTACTGATGATATAAAGGTTTGTGAGAGGGAGTTCAGCTTCTCTCTGTAAACACGGTGAAGTGTGCCTTTGAGGACATGGTCATGTTCTGGTGTTGATGAGACATGCTCGGGAGAAACAATAAGTCCAGCCTTTCCTCATGAGACAGAGGAGTGAGTTTAATTTCCTTTGGGGAGTCACATTTTGGACCGGACTCATGCAAGGCAGCAAATCATTCTGACATACCAAGGGCGTTGTGTTAGCCTATTCAATGCTGTTTTCCATCTGCAATAGATTTACAGGAACATGATGCACTTGTTTGTTCTGAGAAGAAAAAAAATCAGTGCATAGATAATTATCAGGAGCGATTTATGAGTCAGTGGGAAATGTAAGCCACTGTTGAATTGTTCATTGACTGATGAGCAAATTTTTATTGAATCTCGATACATGACACCCTCATAAAACCCCTTTTTAAATATTAACAAGTAGGGATTAATTGATTTACTTCAGCGTAAGTGTCTCCCTTCACTTCTGTTGTAAGATAAAGGAATATTTATGGGTGAAATATTTTCTGTAGTGGTTATTTTAAGACATCCAAACCATCAGTCTGTCATTTTTTATATTTTTGTTATCTCAGTCAGTCTGTATTTATGCCAGCTGCTCTGGCAACCAGAAGTCAACCCTAACTTCAATAACACAGGAACAAGTGATTTGGCCTTCAAAATAAAAGCATACTATATTAGGCTACAGAATCTGGGCATACAATTAGAATAACATCCAATTTTTTATAATTATTTTATCCATTTTGCAGCTTAAAATACATCACATGGAATTACTTTTTTGTTTACATGAGAGGATTTTATATTTGCATTATGTTGCTTTGCTTTATACAGTAACTGTGTATATGTGTTTAAAGATGACATCGTGTTTCTGAAATTATTAGTCTACCGTTATTGGTTGACAGTTGACTGGCCTGTGCCAATGAATGTAAAATAAAATATGAATCATCATCAATCAATTTAAAGCAATGTATATGAATGTGTAGTGTCCAATAATAAATAAATAAACAAAATAAATATAAGCCCATGAAAGCTAGCCTGCATAAAACAAATAAAGGTTGTATCGAAGCAAATAAAAACATGAAAAAATAGTTTATTATGAATACATATATTGGTATTATTATAGTAGTAGACTAATAAAACATTGCAGGGGTGACGTCTGCAGTTTAGTCTGAAGACTCCTGAGGGAAGTAGTGTGTGTGTGCGCTGCTGCTGGTGTGACAGTGGTGTGCAGCAGCTGTGTGCCCTGCCCCGTTTATTGCATTATGAGCGTGCTGTCAGGGAACCCACATGTACTGTGTTTCCACTCTGCAGTGACTCAACATGTGAACCACGGGGATGATGCTATGAAGATAATGAAAGACTCACAGCTGCTGATTTGTGGATTTATGTTGTATTTTTTACAAACACCCTGCTGATATGAAACGCATGGATTATGGATCTAATATGGATATGTCTCCAAATCCTACTTTTCCTAAGTGTTTGTGTTAATTCCTCTTTTCCTGAGGGTGACGATGCTTCCTGTGATGGAGCCTTTGATATTTATTTTGTTTTAGACAAGTGAGTGAATACAGATTGTATCTGCCTGTTTGCATGTGTCTGCATGAAGGAATTAAGGAATCAACAGGGACACATGAATATGATATTTGTTACCTCAGTGCAGAGACAGTGTTGACTCAGTCCTCTCCATGTATGGATGTGTTTGGTTTTCATGTCCCTCTGCTGCTTCACTGCAGGTCAGGCAGACTATTTTCATCTTCTCTGCTCTAACTATCAGTGTTTGATGTGTATACTTGGAGAAAGTTCACTTTTACCGCCTCTCAGTTGAGTTCCTCTCAGTGTATTATGCTGTCAAGTACGACCAAACTAAGTCCTTGACTGACTTTCTAACAACAGCAGAATAAATCATCTGCTTTCTGTTTATTCTATGCAACAACAGAACATTCAGTCTATTTATTTACTCCCTGTGTATTGCATTATGTTTGGATGAACCTGAATAGATTGGATGCTTTTTTACATAAACCTGTTGGTGTTATAGCTGGTGTTGGACATATTTGATACTTTGTGTTTGAGTGAATTGATTTCTCGCTGTGTTTCTGCAGGTCAGGCAGTGTGTTTGGACACTGGGATGAGATCTATGGATTTGTGGAGCAGCTCACCAACAGGTTTGTCAGGTAGGTAACGTGACTGCTGTATCTCTCTCCTCTACCCACTACCCATCTTCTCCCCTCACCCCCTCTCTTGTTGTGTTCCCTCCTTACCTCCTTACTCTTGCATCTCCTGTGGGAGGGTCTGAGACGAGGCGAGGAAAGGAATCTGGGATGTACAAACTGAGAAATGAAAAGAAGGGGTATAAATAGTCGAAGAAAATATGGAATAATATAAAAGTTTATATAGAACCTTTAAAAACCATTTGAAAAAGTGCTTCACAGACAACCAGGCATATTAAATTTGAACTACAGTCAAATTTAATCTAATGAAAAAAAGCTATTTAAACACTGAGGAGTTGTTATGGGTCTTTAAATTATAGTACAAACAGTAGTAGTGAGTAGAAAGTAGGCCATGTTCTATTCTGGGCAGCAGACATCATGCAAGGCCACCAACTGCTCCCAAACCCCTCTGGGTAATGGTCCAGAGGGTGTGTGTGTGTGTGTGTGTGTGTGATATCTTTGGGTTTAATAGCAGGTTGCTAAATATGAAGGCAAAACATCTGGCCAGATGTTGAATGTGGTGCTGACCACAACAGTTCTGTCCCCTTTCACAGCCTGAAGGGTAGAAAAAGGAAGCAGCAGTGACGAGGTTAGGGGTTCAGTCCAGTTACTTACTATGTGGAGACCAGAGGATTGTAGGGCTTCTTGGACTTTGGAAATATTATTATTTATTGAACTTTTTTTTTTTAAAAACATGTCTGTTTGAAAATATATTTTCTTGAACTTAAAATACTTCAACTGAAAACAAACAAAGAAATAGATGTAAGAAGTTGAATAAGTAAATGAAATCAAATATAATATAAATGAATATTTTATATTTTAGATTCTTCAGTATCCTCCTTTTGTTTTGCTGGCAGCTCTGCACACTTCTGTTATTCTCAGTCAGGTTCATGAGCTGATCACCTGGAATGGTTTTCATTAACAAGTGCATCTCGTTAAAGTTAATTTATGGAATTTCTTGCCGTCTTAATATGTTTGAGACCGTCAAATCAAAAGGTGGCTACTTTGAAGCATAAAAAATATGAAACATTTTGTGGCTTGTTTAACACTTCTGTGTTCACTACATAATTCAATATGTTTTCCACTATAGTTCCAATGTCTTAGTATTAATCTACAGTGTAGAAAATGAAATAAAATAAAGAAAAAACATTGAATGAAGAGCTGTCTCCAAACTTTTGACTAGTGCTGTGTATATATAAATTAGATGTGATATGTTATGAGTGTATTCATGTATTTTTGTAGTGTGTAAGGGTTTGCCATGTTGCACAATGTCCTGTCATGTTTTTTATCTTATTTCATGTAGTCATATTACCGTTTATGTCAACACCTTACCAGAAATATAATTTCTGTACAATCCACAGCAAACTATTATGTAATAACACTGACAGGAATCTTTCTGTTGACCTGAGGACCAAACCCAGTCAGAATGTGTGACCTCATTTTTGAGTTTCAAACCCTAGTTTGGGGTTTTATGTAACTTCAGATAAGACTCACATGCTTCCTGTATGTGTGTGTTTCAGTCCCAGGATGAGGGTTTCCTACATCGTCTTTTCAGCCAGAGCGACAGTAATACTGCCGCTAACTGGAGACAGGTAACATCTTTCTTCTATTTCTCTACTTATCTGCCTCACTCTCTAACCCATCTTCCTCCTCTTCCTCTTCACTGAAAAACAACATGACACAGATAAGCAGCTCACACAGAAACTGACCTCTTATCAGCCTGTATTTAAACTGCTGTCTGCGTTTTGTGATCTGGCTGCACAGGTCGAAGATAGATGAGGGTTTGGAGAAGCTGAGCCAAATCAGGCCTGCTGGTGAAACTTACATGCATGAAGGCATGAAAGCGGTAGGTTCGCTCATCTAACATCGTGACTGCCTGCCACGAACCACAGATGGTCACACACAGTAGGTTACCAGATATTTCAAGCAGCTCCATGGGGTCTGGCAACAGACAACGTCTCAGCAATCCAAAACACACAACAGTAGAAGTTAAATGATGCTTTTAGAGCAACACGTGCACAGTTTGTGTGCGAGCTGCACTGACTTTGTGTCATCTCTCACTCTGCAGGCGTCAGGGCAGATGAAGACACAAACCTCGCCTTCATCCACCATCATCATCGTTCTGACTGATGGAAAGCTGGATGTCTTCCCCTATGAACTCACTGTGCAGGAGGTATTATTATTATTTCCAGTTTGAAATCAAGCTTGTTTGAGGAGGAGATACACTGACACATGCACATGCTCCTCATATTACTGAATTTCAACACTCTAACAACAGTTTTCAGGGTTTGCATGTTGATATTCGTATCATGTTGCATCAACTGAGCCAGTAGTTACTTGGAAGACGCAAATCATTTATCACCCTAAAACCTTCTGTAATGTTTTTGACATGAATGAACTGCAACAACATAGACTAGTTCTCAAATATCCATAGTTTAGTTTTTTTACACCCACAGCAAGGATACAAACAACCATGACTGGGACCTTGTCTAACATGTAAATTAAATAAAATATGATAATTTGCTAAACTTTTGTGACATATATTCATGGTCGTCTACACCATGTCTACATGCATAAATGCATTGAGTTGCGGCCGTGTGATTGGCTGATTAGATATTTGCATTAATGAGCAGTTGAACAGGTGTACCTAATAAAATGGCCGGTGAGTGTAGGTCTGGATAGGCTGTCGGTCTGGCAACCCAAAATAATAGACACATGGTTCTCCATATTTCATTTAAGGTGAATAATTAGGCAAAGGCTGTCCACTATATCTTTAAAATATAAATCTGAACTGTAAAACTCCATCCTTAGTATTCCACTTCACACACAGTTCAGATTTATTGTGATCTGGGGAGTAATCTGCAGACGGTATAGTATTAACTTTCCTTTATCCTATTACAAACTGAATGTTATTTGCTGATTTCTATCTCTTGTGATCTTTTAACAGTTACTTTTGTTCTGCTAACTGATTGTAAACACTGGGTTACTGTGTGTGAGTAGAAACTGAACTTGACTTCACTCTGTGTTTTGCTTCTCAGGCTGATAAAGCCAGAGGGTTTGGAGCCAGAGTGTACTGTGTCGGGGTCATGGACTTTGACCACAAACAGGTAGGAGGACTTTCACCCGGTGGCTGAATGCAGCACTGTGAGAAACAGCACCTCTCTCTGTTTAAACACTTGGCTTTTATTTGTCTTTCTGCATGTGTGTGTGTGTGTGTCAGCGTGTGTTAGGTTAGCTTGTGGTCAGATCTTCACTAGATGGTTGTTTCTGGCCCACATTTATTAACACACCTTGTTGCTTAGTCTGTTCGGGTTCAGCCGGAACCTTCTGAGGACAGAACAGCAAGCAGCTGGCAGGGACTGAAAGTTTGTGGTTTATGCTGCTTTTGGTTTATGTTAAATCATGGAATAATTTTTGTAAGGCAGCATGTTTTTAATTTAATCATATCCTTGGAGAGACTAAGATTTCTTCCTGTGCAGGTATCAAGTTATTGAATAGGAGCATTGTGTTCAGAACAAAGAAGCAAGCAAGTTGTTTTTCGTGCTCAATAAGAATGAAAAAATTCTTATGAACCATGAACGAGTCTAGTTAAGAAAGTGTAAAGAAAATAACTGTAATTACATTCATTGAGAAATATAATACTACAATATTTCATTTAAAGTGGCAGCCCCAACCCTGAGTCATTCTTGCATTAGTGTTGTTTGTTTTGCGGTTGCAGCAGCCTAATTTCATTACGGCGACAGTATTGATCTGTATAATAAGTATTAATAAGCATATCTAAATGGCTTTAACATGACATAACTCATGACTGGGAAAGTCTTCAGTAGTCAGCGGCTGCAACTGTTCCTCTGCCCGGTTACTGACCGAGTGTACTCCGCGGTCCAAGGAGGAAGTAATTACATCACTCTCTAATTAAATAATGGCAGAGAAGCTTCCTGTTCTGCTATCATTAAACCAGGAGATGAAAGCTTCAGCCGGCTGTTCAGAGCTTTCATCTTCCAGAAACAGACCTTTCCTCCCTAAACGATGTTGAACCGGTGAACCGGAACGAGCAGAAGACCTCCCAGAGAGGCAGCAGAAGAGAACACTGGATTGTAAAGCTGATCATATATAAAACCTTAAAATAAAATGAATTTAAAGGCAGGTACACTTTCTGGTTTTGTCTCAGCTTGCTGACATAGCAGACGGCACAGAGCAAGTCTTCCCAGTGCTGTCCGGGTTCCACGCTCTCAAAGATATCGTTAACAGGGTGAGGTCGCATCACTTATAACTATGAATGAAAACATTTAGGTGCTCACAGTGTGAGACATCAGAATACACTCTGATCTGTTATCTGTATCTCCTCACAGATCCTGAAGCAGACGTGTGCAGACGTATTCATAATAGAGCCGTCGAGTGTTTGTGTGAATGGTAAGTCAGTGGTGAGGAGTTTGTTCCATCTGTAATGTTTGAATAAAACAACGCAGCAAAAATGTGGTGTAAATTAATTGTATTATTATGAGTGAAATGCAAGATGTTTTTTTAAACATAATAACTTTGGTGGGTTCATCCTTATGTTGCCAATGTCCAACTGTTTATTCCCCAGCTCTATATTCCCTTATTAACATATGAAACAAGCTTTGCATCTGTCTTCCTAGTGATTTTTTAAAGATTTTAAAGTATTTATAGAGTGTCTCTTGATTTCATTTGATATTGCCAGGGATTGGTAAGAACTATTGGCGCACATACCAACCAGGAAGAGACTCAAAATGACCACAAAGACGCATAAAACTACTACAAAGACACATGAAATTATACTACAAAAAGACCAAAACAACTGCAAGAGATGCAAAACAGCTGCGAAGAGGCACACAATTGCCACAAAGATACACCAACCTACTATGAAAAGTGGCAAAACAACTGCAAGGAGACTCAAAATTAATACAAAAAGACACAAACTAACTACAAAGAGATGAAAAAAGACTCAAAAAAGGGGCAAAATACTGCCAGAATTTAAAGGTCAAAACAGTTACAAAGTGACATAAAAACAACTACAAAGACACACAAAATGACCACAGAGTCACAAAACCACAGTGATGCTTAATGCTTCCAGAGAGCGAGAGAAAAAAGAGACTAAACAACTATAATTCTGAATGTCTTGCTCCTATGTAGGACAGGTTGTGGTGCCCTTTGCAGGCCTGTGCCCACAGGCCAGTTATCTCAACAGTTCACCCAGGTTTTAGTCATGTTGACTTGAATTTGCATCACCATATTTTTTGTTTATGTATACTACAATTTCAGCACGCTGTCACAGTAGTGTAATGTGTGTGATGTTTCTCAGAGTCGTTCAGTGTGGTGCTGAGGGGCAGTGGCTTCAGCGGATCCAAGAGGACAGACAACATAATCTGCTCCCTAACTGTCAATCAAAACACATACGGTCAGTAAAACGACAACAAACTCATGACTTACATGAACAGCAGATACACAGTTAGCTTTTGGATGCTAATGCTAAGGACGCACTTATTGTAGCTTTGGTGGTATGAAGCAATTTTCAAAGTTTACTAACCAGTGATGCTGAAACGTGTGCCCATATAATGCATAACACTTTGAGATAACATCCTCTATGAAGTGAAATGTGATACGACGTGCAGATGTCCTGCAGTGGAAAGTCAGAGTCACGACTTCCAGATACAAACAGTGGCTGCTTTTTCTTGACTTCAGACAGAGAACAGAGGACACATTATGAGACTGAGCAGAGGGAGGGGGGACATGTCCTCTGTTCATTAGGCTCATTAGTCCTCCTTATGTCACTGAGAGGACATGAAGGGATAACACATGACTCTATCTTCTTCTTACCAGCTTGTTTTTATCAGTCCTGCTGAAATGTCTTTCATTCTTTCTATTGCTGTTGCCTTGGTGCTCTGTCATACATAAATAACCAGAACTTTTTCCCCTCTTCTGTAGTATTTATGTCAATTTACAAGTTCTTCTTCTTCTTTTTGATGCAAGAACATCTGATTATTTGTTTCTTCTCAGACCAGAAGCCAAATGTAGTAAGAGACGGCTATCTGCTGTGTCCTGCTCCTGTTTTGCATGAAGTCGGACAGTAAGTCAAGACACGCACACACGCAATGTGTTGGTAACTGTTTCAGGCTTTAAACAGGCTGCAAAAAAATTAGGTTGATGTCAGGAACAGGTTTATAACTAAAGGCAAAAAAAACCTCATTAAAAATGAAATCCCAATCATTGTCATAATACAGCATTCTGCTCATTGTAATTTAAAGACAATGCTTTATAGTTGCAGTTACCCACAAAATGAATGGTAGCCACAAGAATTTCTTAACACTGAAAATAGTGACTGAAGCTTTAATTATGCACGGTCACATGGTCAGTGTTTTGCCCTGTCTCTTCTTGTTTTTCTCGGTCTGTTTTATTTGCTGCACAGCTAAACTTGTGATTAAAATGAGTGATCACCAAAGGCTGTTGTTGAGTTTGTTAAAAATAAATACCTGTGGATATCAGAGCCAGCGGCGTCTCTGTGCCCCATCTGCCTTTTCTCTCACCATCAGGACAATGCAGAGTCTTTGTTTACCTAAAATAGAACAAGACGTGAATTATGTGATAGAAAAATCCAGTTCTGGACAGTAATTCAGCATTACGTAAGTGTCTAACATCACTACCCTGGCATTTCTCTGGCAATGCCAGCTCAATCCAGGCTTAAGAAGAAAGAGCATCATCAGCCCAAGGATAATGTCAAGCAGCATCTCACAGAACTGATTAATAAAAAGGCCTCCTTTGTTACAATGTAAAAGAAATATTCACATAATGATTGCCCTTTTGTTAAAGCAAATAGAAACAACAATAAAATCATATTTGTAGATCATCAAGCCTCATTTTTTCAGTTTCAATCCATCAACATTTCGTCCTTTAATCAGAACACATGGCCTGTGTAGATACAGGATGAGCAGGATGAAATTAGAAGCTAGAAATCTGTTGTGTGTGTAGAGAAAGAGAACAATGTTTACAGCAGAACTATCAGCCGCTCAAAGTGTTGGATGAGCTGAAGGCCGTCCAACCAGAATATCTCTGTGGCATTTAGAGAGCGAGCCAAAGCTGATTTAACTTCACCCACTTCAAACAGCGCCCTCTCTCTCCCCCCATCTGTCCCCAGCCGCCTCTCACTTTCCATCATGTCTCACTCTGTAACACTCCCTGAAACATTTGTGCATAGTTTTATCATTTCTCTGGGGCAAAGCTGAAACAATCTGTTCATTCCAACCCACAAAAGTTGGAACCAAATATTAAACTGCAAATTATAAAGGCAAGCAAGGAAATGTGGTCAAAAAATGATAAGAATGTGAATGGCAATGACTTCCTTTTTCAGTGAGTCAGTGTTGTTGGCAGTGATGGTGTTAGAGGGTCAACAGGGAAACGGACAAAGTCACCAAGAAACATAGGCCTAGCTATACAGCAGTGCTTCTCAAACCTTCTCACTGTTAATCCCTTAATTGTCAAAATATTAATACAATGTGAAATGTCATCACCACAAACATACACATTGAATCTTGAACCATGTGCTTCATTATATTTTCCACCCATAGACTGTATAAAAGAAGTGGATGAGCCGTTGTGAGGTCACTCACTTGTTTGTGAAATACCATTTTGAAGCATTTTGACCATTCGAAATGTCAAGTTTGTCATTTTGGCCATCTTGTTTTGTTTTTTCTTTGAGCCAAAAGTGACCATATTTGGAAGAGAGGGTTATAAGCTATAGCGCTATTTAGCTTGGTTAGCAAGGTGCAAAAAATATCAGCCAAGTTCTTGGAGTGTCTTTTAGTAAAAAACAGACGTTCAAGGGTTAGGGTTTAGCAAATAATAACTTATTTAGTTGGTAGCTAGCTTTAGTTGGGAGACTGCATCTGTAATTTAGCTACATTAACTGTTAGAATATTTGGGCTGCTAAATTTGACAAACAAAGGAAAACAAAATGTACTGGACAAAATAAACAGCCGACTCCTTAGACTTGCCAGATAAGCATTTTCACGTAATCAAAATGTTAACTTTGTTAGCTTTGATGAACTAAAAAAAAAAGACTGTGAAAGGGTCAAATATCACAGATGAAAACACGAACAACACAGTACTTGTAAAATCAAATGAGAAGTACAATAATTTTTTCATAGACTTATACGATATAGTTTTAAAATCAGACTTGTTCTTTTTCAGCCAGTGGAGTCGCCCCCTACTGGCAATTGGAAAGAATCCAAAGTTCTGCAGTCTATGTTTTGACCACACTGACGTCTTAGTGAACATCACAATTATATGTCAATATGTTTGCAAGAAGTGTTTCTTCTTCTGGTGTTATTTTAAGTGATTCTGTCTAACAATTTCAGATCAATAGAAGTGTTGGTCAGCCTGAACAATGGTCAGTCCTACATTTCCAGTCCCATTACCATCTATGCTACAACATGTGTGAGTATATAATAAAAATTTAAAAAACACCGTTTATGATAAGTTGCCAATAATTACGATGGTATCACTGAAGTATCAATACAGGTAATTCTGCCGTTTGTCTTTTAAAGTGAAACAGTCACTTTAACCATCATGCTTCCATAGGAAAGCATACCTCTTTAATGTGAGGAAATAAGTATCTCTTGAGGTACACACAAGGCTAATTTGTATTGGTGACAGTGTAATGATAACACAGGATACATAAACACATCTCCAGGTGCATGATATAATGAGTGCAGCTGATTAGTGTGTTTATTGCAGTCAGATGGGACCTGGGTGCTCTGGTTGCTGCTGGCTCTGTTGCTGTTACTGGCTCTGGCTTTACTCTGGTGGTTCTGGCCTCTTTGCTGCACTGTGGTGAGTTTACAGTCTAAATCTCCAACTCAGGACTTGTGGAAGCACAAACCATAATAGTAGCCCATTCGTGCAGTAACTCTAACTTGAACTTCCCCTATTTATTTTGTCCATAAACAATGCTAAGTTTATTACTCTCTCATATTATTTCTTACAGGTCATCAGAGACCCACCACCCTCCCGTCCACCTCCTCCACCTCCTGTTATTGTGAGTAGACCACAGGCCGTTGAAAAAGATATTACTCTTACATCACCAGAATGTTACTGAAGGGACATTTTGAGCGTGAGGTTTTGGTTTCACCACATGTTGCCATCTTGGCATTCACTGAAGTGAAGAAGCAGGGTAGGGACTTCTGGCACCAGAAGAATAGTCTAGCATTAGCAACTATAAAGAGCAACTTTACAAGGACCAACGGGGTTTTATCAGTCAGTGAGGTATAACAATGGAGGGCTGCACACTGCATTTGTGAGGTTAAATATTTATAGTTATAGAAATTTTGAGTGTCACTACTGCAACTGTCTTTTCAGTCCATTTGGGATGGGCACATATACAGAATAAATAAAATCAGCCCACTCCCAATGTCCCCACTGTCAGATCTTCAACACATGAGGGATTTATCACAGACATTTTGATCCCCATATGCTTTCCATACGTCTGCATTCCTGCAGACATTTCCTGTGGGAATAACCTAGAATTCATGGGACTGTGACGTCACACAATCAGCCTGGCATATTGGTGTGCTCAGAGGAATGCAAGCACAGGCTATATTGCACATTTTTCTCCTATCATTATATAACTATTCTTATTATAAATTAGCTCTGGCAACAGCCTGTAAAATGATCAAATCAGGGACCAACTCCTTCAGTGCGTAAAATACATCAAATGAAAAGTCCTAAACTCACAATTGTACGTAATATGTTTTGGTGTTGTCATAGTAACATGCTGTCCCACTCCTGTTTATATATAATTTCAAGCCCTTGCAGTCTCTCTCACTCAAGCACTTACCATGGTGGCGTCAGTTAAGTCCCTGTGGGTTCGGGCTCAGGGTTTGGGGGGACTTTGGAGTTGGGCCATTAGTATAACGAACCACAGCTGTGTCTGATAGGCTGCAGCACCTGTCAAGCAAGCATACACACTTCTAAACATAGCTCTCTTTAAGCCTTACTCTCTTTTTAATAAAACACTGTATTTTAATTGCCACTAAGACACTTAAAAGAAGTAGTGAAATTAGTTAAATAGGCCATAAAGTGATCATTTCAAGAGAAGCTGATCGTGCTGAAGCTTTGGTGCTTGTGGAGGCAGCATCTGCTGACTGTAAGTGGTACTGCATCGCTCAAGGACTCACTGACTGGAACTCACTGTAAAGTTATTACTATCTATTTTTATGGTTTTCAAGGAGCCAGAAGAAGATCCCTTACCCAAACACAGATGGGCTACAGTGGATGCTTCATACTATGGAGGCAGAGGTCCTGGAGGCATCAAACGCATGGAGGTAAATAAAAATATAGAAATGACTGTTATGTATAATATCCATGGGTTTCCCATAATGGCAACTTTCTGCTTTTTATTTTTCATTTTTATAAACCCATAAATTATTTAGGGAAACTGACAGGTCTGTGATGTCTGTGTTTTGTACTCATGGTCTGTAGGTGCGTTGGGGGCAGATGGGGTCCACAGAGGAAGGGTCTCGCCTAGAGAAAGCCAAAAATGCTGTGGTCACTCTGCCAGAGGACGTGGAGGAGCCCTTCGTGCCCCGACCTCCACCACGACCTCCTCCAGTCTACAACCCCTCATCACAGTCAAAATGGTACACTCCCATCAAGGTGAGACAATGACCTCATTAATCACTGGTTCTGAGTCTGTTGTTCCCTCAGGCACACACATGTGTTACATACCATTCCTTATCTGCACTTTAATCTTGTGTTTTTGATAGAATGAGCCTGATTTGACTTGACTTTCAGGGGCGTTTTGATGCATTGCGGGCATTACTGAGGAGACAGTACGACAGAGTGGCAATCATGAGGCCGACACCTCAGGACAAGGTAACAAACATCTGCAGTATTTCCCTCCATAACAATTAAACTCAAAGGTTGAAAGAAAACGCTGCTCCTCATAAAGTCAGAACACGTTGAACCTCATTTTCTCCTGACAAACCATCTGCAGCCACTGAGAAATAATACTTTTTTGTCAAAGTGTCAGCAGTTAATTTGTTTACGAAATGGACCTCTTGACTACACAGTGATTTGATTAGATAATAACAGAGAATCATACAGCCCAATCCCCCCTTCTAATTATCAACCAACAGACAAATAACAGCTTACTGCATCAACTGATAAATAAGAGTCAAGAGCAGCTCAATAGGCTGGAGACACTACAGTGATTCAGGATTGCTTTTCTTTTCACAATATTAAATTATGTGATTATGAGGATTTATCTTCATGTTTTGACCCTCTGAGTGAGATGGAAGTGCCTTAAGCACTTATCAGGTGGTACATGGACATTTTGGAATATACCTCAACTAATTAAAAGAAGAATAACTGTTACTGTTACTGTTATATAAAGATTGTTATGTTAACTAAAACTAATGAATATGCAGTTGAAATAGCTAGCTAAAGTAATAGGTAATGGTTAACATGGCTAAATGTCTTGTTTCTGCTAGGCTACAATTGTATCCTTAAACTAACGTAGTTAGTAAAGTTTAATTATGTGAAAAAGTACTGTAACAATCTTGTAAAAAGTGAAGAAAAAAATATTGCAATGCCTCAGAATCTGCCATGTCAGCATCTGACTGTCTTCTGTCGTCTCCAGGGCCGCTGCATTAACTTCACCAGAGTTCAGAGTCACTGATGTTCAAACATGAGGATCAACACTTTTCACTTTATTACAGGTTTTGGCCAAAGATGACTAACATGTACACTCAGAGATGATTGTTTTGTGTATTGTAAATAAATGTCTTTACTTATATTCTGGTGTTGGTGTTCATTTAGAAATCTTTTACCTGTTTTATTGCTTGTTTTGTGCATCACTTAAAACCAAATCAAACCACACATTATTCAGTTATTCAATTTATTTGAAAGAAAAAATATAATTCTCTTTTCACAAAGACCTTCAGTACAAGTACCCTGACCAGTTACACAATGATACACAAAAAAAGCATACATGAGACATGATTGAAACACTTATAAAATGAAACATAGAATGAGCTTTTTAAAAAACACAACAGCATCACATGCACTCGCAGGCAGACTTTAAAGGATCACATCATCGCAGATGAGATGAAGAGGAGGATGGGGTTCCTGTTTAAGCTGCACACACATACATCAGTTTGTGTTCCATTCACACCCAAAACACTTCTTTGTCATATAAGAACTGGTGTTGTATTAACAAAAATAGCTTACCAACACAGAGCCAGCCAACCAGCAACAAGCTCACGGTGAAACTTCAGAGAAAGTACATAAAGAAAAAACACACTTTTTTAACCTTCTGATACAAAATACAACGTAATACTGTATATAAAGACACCTTAAAATTGGAGTCACTAAATCCTATAATACAATACACAAGAGCCCACTGAAGTGCATTTGATTTAACTTGCATGATTCGCATGACACTCGCACAATTTAGCATCACCACTACGCAGTCAAAGTGCACACATCACAAAATGTTTAGAACCGAATATTGATAAATGCAGCGTCTGTAAATTGGATCGAAGGCTTGAATGACTCTGAAATAGCCGGATGCTGTGTGCAAACTGAGAGTAAATGGATTGGATGTGGTGCATTTGCTGCTCACAATGTTGCACTTACAACCGAGCACTCAACAAGACAACACTGCAGACAACACCACTTCTAAAAGCGGTTGTTAGCCTGTTTATTTATAATACAAATCGATGATCTTCCTTTCAGAGTGCAGCCCTCCCCTCTGTGGTCTCTGACAGCCAGGATGTCCGCAAAGAAACAGTGCTTATGTTGCAATGCAGTCAGGTCCATATCCAGAGACAAAACGGGTCCTGTATGCTTCTATGGTGCGAGTCCTTCCACAATATAAACAAAATCCACATGTCTGACTTCTTCTGCAGTCGTCTGCAATCCTCTAAGTGCCTTGGACAGAGCGGATGTTGAAGAAGAAGCACAGCTGATGATGCAAATCAGAGCTTTCCTTGGGAATCACTATGTTCAAAACTGCAGCATTGAGGTCCTTTGGCACCTGATTAATCTTATCAAAGATTGTTACAGTATTTGATTTGTAAATCATTTATGCTCCTTGTCAGCTCCAAGACCACATACTGTAAGATATTCTTCAGTTGACCTGTTAGAATATGGGCCCAGCTGTGTTTGTTGTCCGAGGGAATGTAAAAATGTGTCCATAAGATTATATGCAGGAACCTGTAGCTTTAAAATACCTCGTTCATTTACAGTCTGCAGAGCAGAGGAGATTGTCATCTTCTAGGACCGATTCTCTCGATGCAAAAGGGAAGATCTGTAACACAGAACACAGAATTTTTTAATCTTTTGTTCGAAATTTAGAAGTTCAACCTCAGTGCCTCAGTGCCTATAATAAACCATGTAGCCAAAGTACAGACACTCAGAGCTTTAAGAACACAAATACCCCAACTGAAAGCTATTAAAACCACACAATTTTACCCTTAAAATCATACATTATATTTGATCAGGCATCCAATCTAAAGCACTGGCTTCTAAAAAGTAGTTTTTGTTACTATTTTTCACCTTCCTGGCCATTTTTTTTGTTTTCTAAAAAACACAACAGAAAATTCATTAATATTTAGCAGTTAGACTGCTTAGAATGTAACTCAACATCTTTTGTAAACATGAAAAGAAATATGTTGTCTTGTTTTTACACTGCACAAAAAAATCAATGTTGACTGTGAAATTAATAAATATTTTTTGTAACTATGGTAGTTACATTTTTGTTCTCTAAGGAGGAAGATGATAGGAAGTGAGGCACAGGGGTTATTATATGTTATTATATGTTATTGGTGAACCACGTGTGCGTTCACTCACCTGAGAGACCTTCGGCTGTCTTTCTCCATGTTGTTCTCAGGTCCTTCACTCTCATAGGAAGCCAGGTGCAGCTCTGCAGCAATAAAACAAGACAAAGTTTGATATATCCTCTAACTACACATGACTCCACATGGCAGGCGTGTGATTTATTTAGATCATTGCAGATTAAATGGCATACTGACCATCTTCACTGAAGACAGGAGTGGTGACGAGATACTGGAGGATTCGTCGGTCTCTGTCGAACGGACAAACCACCTGACGCCAAACCAGGAACTCGCTCACCTGTTTTGCAAGCTCCCAAAGTTTCTGTTGAGGTAGAATGACGACAGGCGTTACTAACATTGATTCTTTTTTTTGCCGCAAGGGGGCACCATTACACCACATGTGAAAGCCTCGTCTCAAAGCCTTAATATGACTGTGTAGAAGTTACATAATTCCACAGTGAATGATCAAATCTTACAGAGTTTAAGAGCTTAAACAGTTTGTCCATATTCAAAACAACAATCATGTCAGAGTCACAGGCATTAATTCAAATAATCATTTAAAATCAATCTCTTAAGCTGTGAACTGACCTCAAAGTTGATGTGCCCGTTGGTCAGCCTGCTGGCACAACCTTCATTCAGGAAGTAGATATCTTTAATGAGGAGACTGAAGAAAGGAATCACAATCTGCCGGAAAGAGAAAGCAGCAAGTTAACATTGACATCTTACATTTGGGACATTTCTTTTCCTCTCTCGGAGGCTGCTGTGTGCTGTCTCACCTTCTCCTGGCTGCTGTGTGCGGTCTCAGACCTCTGGGTGGCTCCACGCAGCGCAGTGCGGTAGTTGCTGAAGTTACTGGACGGGTCCATCTGGTGCTGAGTGAGGTCAGAGAGAAGACGTTGATTAAACACATACATGCACAGGACTTGCACACACTTAGAGCTGGGAATCTATTACTGATACAGGCAGGGTTGTTTGTTTTCTTACCTCCAGGATTTCAAACTTGTCTGTGTTGACTTTACTCCAAGTTTTCCTCAGTCTGGCAACAGGACTCATGTTCATCCCAGCTGAAAGACAGACAAAGTATGAGTATACAGAGTATTTACAGAGACAAACCATATACAATTAGCAGACTGGATCACTTTCAACCCTCCTCTAAACTCAAATTCCAGTATGCACTGCATTTGTTGACCTGTTCAACAAATAATTCCCCTGAAATCACCTGCTATTCAAACTAAGTGAGGGGCGGAGCTATGCTGCTTTTAACGATCTGTTAGTGACATGTGAGTGACTGTATGTTTTATGTTGAATACTCACTAATGATGGCCATGAGGGAGTTGAAGTTGCCGATGTTGAAACACTCCTGAGCCACATCAATGAAGAACTCTATGATCCGTGCTCTGTGTTTCTTCTTCACTGGCTGTAATGACAGAACACAACAGGAGGTGAATCAAAGACTGAATCAAACATCACTGGAGTAACTGGAGCTGTGTGTCTCAGAATGATGGATGGGAAGAGAAGTGAAAGTAAACAATGAGAGCTTTGGTGTGTGTGAAAGAAACTTTCTGAAGTGTCCCTTTAAGAGCAACGTACCATACAGATCTCAGTGGCCACCAGGTAACTCAGTCTGTTGAACCAGTTGACGTAGGCCTCAAGGTTACTGGTTTTACGCTTCCGGAAGAAACCCTAAAAAAAAAAGGAGGGAGATGACATGGTCAAAAAACAAGCATGACAGGGTATATTTTTTTCATGTTTCCGTCAGTATTTTATTATTTTGGGGGCAAAAGAGGTTCTCTTTGCTCTGAGAGAATTCACTTTATTAGCCGCCACATTGGTAATGAGGGAATTTTACTGCTCTAAAATCAGAGTATTAAGATTTTTTTTGACATTTTACAGCTTTATTGATAGTGAGAGATAGGGAAAGGGCTCTGAGTTGGATTTGAACCCAGGCCGTCCGCATACGAGGACTGTGCTCTAGTGCACCTTGAGTTAAGTGTTTTTTGTTCTGATTTTGTCTCTACCTTTTTGCTTTTTTTGGCATTTTAATCACACTTATTTTCATCTTTCTATGAAACCTGCCCAGACTTATTCTGATATATCATTGTGCATCATAATTGAATTCATTTCATTATGGAAGCAGACTGCTGCTACATTACAAATGGATCTTGACAGCCTTCCCACCCACACAACCTGTGGACCTGCACAGGAGTCTGTGACGTGTCGACTCAGTGACGTGTCTGTTGTTATTTCCATCTCATTTCCATCTGCTTTTGGGCCATTTGGTTTTCTGTGAGACCACGTGGCGGTGAACCTGTTCAGCGGGGGCACTTTTATATAGCTAAACATTAGAAAAGCGCTGTATAAATAAACTTGACTTGACTGTGATGATGTAATCCCACAGATTCACGTCTCTATTAAATGCTTACACAACATCGGCAGCCCACTCCACTCCAAACTTCCCCTCTTACACTTCAGGACCCCTTACGCTGACTCAACCGCTCTTTTATACAAAGTGGGTCTTATATAACTGGCGCAGCGGCGCTGCGGACCGAGGTGCAGCTTGGTCACAAGCAGCGGCTGAAAGCTTGTTCTCAGCAGCGCTGATTGAAAGCGACCCTTCAGCTGACTCACAGGGCCACTTAGAAGGAAAGAGCCCTTCAGATACACTTAGACGTACGCAGAATGATTCTTTCATACTGTGTTTGATGCATTTTCAAAAGCTACACAAAAAAAAAAGCTGAACAAATTCCCCAAATCTGCCAGCAGGATCTTTCATGTGGCTTCTAAAGCAAATTAACTTAACTGAAGCAGACCATAAATTCAAAGCAGACCCAAAATGAAGACACTTCAAATCTCAATAATACAGGATGACTTCAAATGACTACAATCTGGGGCTTTTCTATATTATTCCTTTGATGTTGATAATTGCAAACAGGTCATGTTGCTGTGTTCTTAAGGCGCCTTTACATGGAAAAAGCTATATGTAGAGGTTTAAATTGAAATTCTGTGAAATCACCCATTGAATCGTGTAGCACAAAGACGGCTTTAATAATTTACAAATCATTTGAATCTGCCACAGTGATGGTCCCAGATTGTAAAAAGTTACATTGCCATGTTATCTTTGATTATAAAGCAAGTAAAGCATGTAAAATGAGAGATCAGGATGATGTCTAATGTCTAACAGTCTTTGAGGTAATGCAAAACTGAAACTCAATTGTACCTTATGGTTCTCCAGAGGATCCTTCATGGCGAATGTCTGGATGAACTCCTCTGGACCGATAAAACTCAGTCTGTCCTGGAGGCAGAAAACAGGGACAGGAAACCATCAGGACAATAACATTAACATGTCAGAGGAGCATGATTAATAAGAAAGGGAGATGAATAAATGAAAAAATATGAAGATAAGATGCTTGAGAACAAAAAAGACATCAAAACTGAGAGGATGATGAGAAAAAGTTGTTTAGAAGTAGAGCCATAATTTTACTAAAGGGTCATTACAAAAACAAAAAGTTACACATAAAAAACTACTATTTACAAATGTGCTGTGAATAGTGGTTTAAAAATAAGGTCTGCCAGAATTAACAGCATATTACTGAAGGCAATTTAGCTTCATATAAACTGACAGTATTAATAAACTTTCTAAATACACCATCGCAGAAAAACAGACCACATGAATGTGTTTATGGGAAAACCTAGAAATAACAATCGTAAAACACAAATTCAATAAGTCAGCACACGAGCAGGATACAAAAATGCAGAAGGCAAGTTTAACATTTTAATTAAGTCTATATATATATGCGTGTTGTTAAACATTGCATTTAAACCACTAAAATAATACATTCACTAAATTTAGATGAGTAAGAAAGGCCTGTAAAGTATCACCACATGTCATAAAAATGACTGTGAGAACACTTTTCATCACAGATACACAACAACAGATTTGCCTCCAAATGTCACAACAGATGGTTACACGGGAGACTTTATTCCAAATTAGTGTCCCAAATCTCTTCTTACCAGTTCAATGTGTGTGAGCTGCTGGGCGAGGATGAAGGGGTCGTCACACACGCTCATTACGTCGTTTCGCTGACCCGAGGCCTGTTTGCTTTTCAGGGAAGCAGGCCGCTCCAGCGCCACGGCGTTGAGTGCGGCGACAGCTTCCTCGTACTGGCCGAGGGCGGACAGCCGTTTGATGAGCCTCTGGGTCATCTGCTGCATGGCTCGCCACGAGTACTGGAAGCAAGACACAAACATTACAGATCATTAGATATATATATATATATATATATGTCATAGGCTGACAAGCTAGCAAGCTAACTAGCCAGCTACCTGTCTCCAGAGCTCCTCCACTCTAATTTATGGCTATTTTTATGGTTATTTAAAAAAAATCATATTTATATTCATTTACACATACATATGTCTGCTTTTTGCCACAATTAAAATCTATATTCTAATGTAAACATTTCAATTTGTTGACAGTCCTACACAGGGCTCATACAGCATCACATGAATGTAAAGCGGACAACTTCATGAATCTGGCAGCCAGTCTTCCTTTTCTTTTCCGTGTTTCTTTGTGTAAACTATTACCTTTACTATACCTAAAAACACTGACCTCATCACCTCGGGCCACATGGTGTGTCATGTCCTTGAGGCAGCGCATCATCCTCTCGTCCCTGAAGTCGTATGGAAATGTCTCTGTCCACTCGGTCAGCAGCTGCACCAGCTTAGGTGCCACCTCACGGAAACGGATCTAAAAACATTAAATGTTATGTTAGGTTTAATTGAAGATATATTATTATATAGTAGTTATGGATATCCATCTTGAGGAAATGCTCATCCCGTTATGTTTCAAACAGCACAAAAGTAGCCACTGTCGTTTGTCTTTCTGAAACAATATGCTGCTCATTTGTTTCATTTAGTGTTCCCATTAAATGTGTTCCCTCCTTTTTATTTCCCTTGTGTCAATTTGAGCCCTTATCTCCGTCTGAAATTTCTCTGCTTATGAACTACTCGATAAATAAATTCTCCCAAAAAAGAATTACAGACGTTTGTGTGTGTGTCTGTGGGCGAGAGTGTGACGATGTCATGGTGGGTGTGAGTTTGTGTGGGAGAGGGAGTGAAATGAAGAGAAATAATAGCTGTGCGTATGTACATGTGAGTGTGTGTGTGTGTGTGTGTCATCTTCCCACCTTATCCAGCAGGGCGTCACCGGACCGCTGCTGTTCCACACACAGGTGACAAACCCTCGTCATGAGCTCGTACGGGTGCAGGAAGAGGCGTGAACTCAGCAGGAAGGTGAACACGTACGACCTCTGATGATGAGGAAACAAAATAGCTCTTAGGACAGAATAGGGCGGCACACACAGACAGCTGACATCTTTCCTCAGCACATTCCACTAAAAAAGCACTTTACTGGTACTTACGTCAGGGTAGTAATCAACCGTAGGGACCAGGTGCTGAATTAGTGCCTCAAGAGATGCTGAGACCAAACTGTTGTCATGATAACACATCTCCCCATAGCTCGCCGTGACGCCGTGTCCGTAACGTCTGCCTTTCGCCACGACAGAGTTATTACGCGACGACTGCTCGCTGCCGCTGCTGCTGCTGGTGTGCCGGTACGCACGTCCGGGACAGGAAGTGCTGTGCTGTCGGGGGCTGTGAGGCTGCGGCGAGTACGGGTTCTCTGAAACCGCGCAGCTGCTGTTGTAATGATGCTCCTTGGCGGTCATCGAAGAGACAGAGGAGCTGCGATAGGAACTGTGAGGCTGCGGTATGTCGTAAGGGTTCTCCGAGGAAGAGTAGGCCCCGTTGTAGACGTTTTCTTTCGTGGGCTTCGGGGCAGTGTTGCTGTGGTACGGGCTGTGAGGCTGAGGGTGGTTGTTGTTGTTGCTGTAGGGAGCGCAGGAGCTGAACTTTCCGGCATACGGTGTTGTAGGAGGCATGATGACCTGTAGAAGACACACAAGGAGGAGGTTAGGACTGAGCAGCAAGGATAAAATCATGGTGTGGGTTATTTTAGGCACATCCCGATAACTCATTTCAGCATTTACAAGGAAAAATAATTACAATTGGTGTAGAATGTTTGAACCACTGACCTAATTCACCCAGGTACATTCAAGGAATGTAACAAAAGTTTCTTGAATGAAATAAAGGAGCAGTGTGTAGAATTTAAGGGGATCTATGGGCACAAACTTAAAGTAATGTTCATAATTGCTTTCGCTTGTAAGGCCTTGTTTCACTAGAGGCTTTAATTATGCAACTACAAAAATGATACTTTGGGCTGACCATCTTTCAGTAAACATTAGATTTCTCTTTACTTTATCTGAATCAAGAATCCTGACTACAAAGGTTTCTGTAGTTTTCCCAGTATTCCACTATGACACAACCCCCGTCGCTCCCTGAGAATGTGGTTGATGTTTGAGCTACGTTCACATGTTGTGAAAATATCTGTTTGAGCAACTCGATCATGCAAAGCTTAGACTTAGAAGCGCCTGTAAAAGTAATTACACTTAATCACATAATTTTACCCCTCCTCTGTTTACCATTTTGGCTTTGAACTGTTGAAAGACACCTCCTTGTGAAGTTCACTTTCCCTCAAAGTTATTTGTTGGTAAAGTTTTATTACAAATAGGCTTTTAAACAGCTTTTCTCACTGTCTCCTGCTTTGTTGTACACATTTTTAATCAAATTTTTCAGCATCAGGGCAGCATAAGGGGAAGAAAATAGGCCGACAGATGGATGATCTCAGGACAGCAATGATTTTTTTTTTCTTAATGGTGTAGATAATTGGATTTGGGTTAGGTAAGCTGATCCCAGATCACCACCAAGGCGTGCTTTAACTCTGGAGCCATCTTTATCCTGCTACTGTTGTCTGTCTAGGAACCACATGCCAGCGTAAATCGAGCCGCACACACACACACACACATGCCCCACACAGCGACGTATACACATGCACGAACACTGTGCCAGAAAACAAAAACCCTGCAGGAATCCGGCAGACTTTTGTTTGTCCATTGCAGCGCCGACAGAGGAGTGTCTGCCTGAGCCAACATCTTACACACACACTTGTCCACCATGATGGCGCCTAGCCCCATGCCGGTATAATCCAAACACACACACATGTCACACATAAACAAATGATGGCTTGAGCGACACACACACACACACACTCCTGTGTAGTGTACCACAGTGCCTGGCGTCATGCCAGTGTAAGCCAGTCCAGTGCCAGCCCGTCTTCTGAACTCTGTGATCTCAGTCTGCTGTTTTCCTTCTAACTCGGTTATAAGATTACAGTGGCTTTACCTTCCTAAATTACAATATGTAATCTGGGAAAGCTCTGGTGGCCACGTTGAGATAAGGCATCTACTGAGTAATATTTACTCCAGTTTAGTTGCTGTTTTTCTCCAAGCATCTGTTTGTACTAGAAGGTGACCTTATGCGAATGGAAAACATGTCTACAAATTTTGAACCAATCTTGGATTTTCCAGACTGACTTCCTGAAAAGTTGACCCTTTGGATAGTTTGTGGCTTGCATGCTGCAGCACTGAAATTTTACTCTCCCTAAATCATAGGTTGGACTCTCTACGGACGCCTTAATGATGGTGTTGCAGCATAATTTCATATTGAAAGCATTGTTTAAATTCTCTTGTTTGTAAACTTTGAAAAATTGCAGCCTTACAAGAGGGTTTGATGTGGAAATAAAAATACAGGAAAAGACAGAAATGTAGAGTTTTGTTAGAACATTGTAATGACAAACCCACAAGGATACAGTTTTATGTGAGCTGATCCTGTCCTGAACTTAAAAAAAAAAGGCTTTATAGACGCTACACGCTTATATAATGTGTTTTCCCTTTAATATGACAAACAGACAGTATCTCCTGTTTGACAAATGTCACAGACTGTCGTGTCTGGTGCCTAAAATGTCACAACCTGGTTCACCAAAAGGGTAAAACTAATTAAACATTTAATAGAGCTGCAGGCAAATATCATCTGCTAATGGATTAAACCCAGGGAAAGTTGTCCAAACTGCTTCAAAGAGACAATATCATTCATTGGTTATAATGAATTTGACAGCTGTTAAATATCCTACGTTGTGTGAATGGTGCCTTTGTATGCCTTTTAATCGTTTTAGTGTTAAATGCATGTTTAAAAGTTGTTTCTACCCTGAGGGGAATAAACTGATTATGGGTCAGTGCCATAGTTTGTATAAAAGAAGTGGCCTCTGAGTCCGAAAAGTCAAGCTAATGCACAAGTGGCCTTAAAACTGCATTGTTTCTAATGGCCAACAGGGGGCGACTCCACTGGCCGCTAAAAAAGGGGTCAGATTTGTATAGGAGTCTATGAGAAAAACATGTCTCTCAATAAATGTATCACTTTAGTAAACTTTTTATTCATGAGTAAATTGTCTCATGGTCATTTTTTTGTTTTAATAAGTAGCATCCCAATTAATATTACAGTTACGGATGCACCTTGCTAACCAAGTAGTTCTGGCTTCAAAAAAACAACATGGCAATGACCAAAATACCAAATTCATGGCTTAAAAATGGTAGCCCACAAACCAATGGATGACATCACAGCACAGTGGCTACGTCCACTTCATTTACACAGTCTATAGGAAGTGCATTTCACAGCTGGACGAGCTTCCGTCCTGTATCCCTGCAGATTAACAGCAGCACTGACTAACTTCACTCCAGTTGGTTGCAAAAAAAAAAAAGTCTAGTCTTTCAACCTTCCCCAGACTATTTTTTTCCAAATCACACAATGTGCTTTTTAAAAAGGTACAGCCAGCTATGGAGAACAAGGGGGAGGTCTCCAACAATAGAGGTATTATCTATCCTGTCATGGCATTAACAACCACACAAAGACCCCCAGGAAGAGATCAGAGCAGATCACGGCAGATCAGACGCACACAGCAGCTTTCACACACTCTGCTTGCCACCGTCAGGCTGTATGATGCCCTGTCTCTGCTGTCCGGGATCATTTGCACATCAGTCAAACCAGTAAATCACGTATTCTCATTCTTTTGTGAGGTGTGAACTTATTATACCTTCACAGACATCATCCACTGTGAGGTCATGAGTCACAGGTCCACACTTTAATTTGCCAAGTGCAATAAAGGTATATAAATATGGCGTGATGACTATGGTGACATAAGCAGATAAAAACTGCACGTGGCACATACACAGTATAATTATGCATGGTGGTGTAAGCACTCTGCAGACAACCTAGTCAGTCTAAATTGCCCTTACTTAAGCCGGTGACCCCAGAGAGCATCTACGTAATCTTACCTAATAACAGTGCTGAAACTCCCTGATGCTCAACCACAAAAGGAGCTGAAAGGAACAAGAGAAGATGTGTTTGCAAAACCTCCTGCTTTTTGTGACGTCTAATCAAATTCGAGCCCTTTAAGCATGGCTACTAGCAGGAAAACAGACAGACAACAGCACGCAGGTTACTGTGGACACATGGCGTGAGAGAAAAGAACCTGATAAGAGGACCTGTAAAACAATTTATCAGAGCGGTAAAAGGTCAATGCAATGGTACGCTATCTTTGCTCTACTTTGTACCTTGTGTACTTTGACACTAATAAGGTACAGCAGGTAAGGCGTGAAAGCAAGTCTGAGGGAGACCCTCCACAGTCAGCCTTATTTGTAACAATAAATGAGGTTATAGTCCAGGCTGTGCTCATATCACTTGTGGTTTTGTCGAAACTGCATAGTAAACAAATTTACGTACAAGAGTGGCCCTTTAAACAGCACTATGCTATGTACAAAAATCATGTAAAATAAGGTCTGTACAAGAAAATGTAATTAAACCCATGGAAAGCAATGGAAGTCCATGTTTCTCTGGAAGCAGGGCTCGCCCACTGCTGTTTACAGGATTTAACTCTCAAACTTTAATTTGTTATTTCCTGTAGGAGGAAAAGTGACTATACTTGACTTAAGAATGCCATTTTGACCAAATAAGATAAATCTATTATTACTCCTGTCATTTAAATACCATCAGAACTGACTACCTCAGCACATCTTATTGTCAATAACTTTGATTTACACACGTACAAATTATGGTTTGAAACTAGTGTATCATCCGGCCACAATGAAATTGGGTTGATATTGTTGATGTTTACATTTTGTTCTACTTCTGATAGCTATGTATGTTGGATTTTTATTTATTTATTTATTTATTTTTTACACTTTTGAGCCCATTCACTGCCCAACCCTACCTTGCACTGATTCTGCTGGTAAAAGTACAAATGCATTTACTGTAACACTCCCTTTGTAGAAATCATCAGGTTTTAGCAAATGTGGCACAGAATTTCAATGATAAATTGATTGACGGGAAAAAAAATCTGTACTGTTTTAATAATGGATTAATTAAGTAATTTGTGTAGTTTGTAGGTTGATGAATAAACAGATGAAAACAAGCATCAGTCAAAACTCCATGTGTACTTGTTGGCTGTCCAAGCATGGGAATCTGAACTTCACTTTGTAATAAGTAAGACTGTAACTTAAACAATATTGATCTTTCGTCTGAGGTCTGAAACCTTCAGTCGACCACCATATTTTAAGCATCATCATCACTCGACCAAACGAGCCAAACTAAAATTGGCAGCAACCCTACAGAGCTCAAATAAACTGCTCCACCCAGGCTTGAGTAATCTTGCAGGTTTGGTGAGGCCTTCAGTCGCTGTCAAAACACAGACGCTGGGACCTGCTGACCTCTTTAAAAACCTGCACCTGCAACTAAATCTGATAGACAGGCAAACAGAGCCGGATACAGACACCATGCACAGATTTGCTGGAGAGATATGTGGAATACAATTCACCCACTGCTGCTCCTGTTTTTATCTTTTATTCCCACACACACTGGATTCAAGCACGCATTTCCTTGTGTGTAGGCTCCACACACACACCCACTGGGTTACAAGTGCATCAAGGCACAGAAATGCACACACGCACACCTGTCCCTTGTATGATCTGGTAGGCTAGGACAGTATTAACCTAGTGTCAGAAAGGATAAAGACCCATTATCTCCCCTGCTGCTGGGTTGTAATAAACCTAAGCTGATGTAAGGGGGTTTCTCTGTCTCACACACACACAAATGTTCCATGGGCAATAAACCTATAGATCTCACTCACCACTGCCAAACAGCACTAACACAATTTCATGTTGGGATTAAAGTTGGAAAAAGTAACATTAAGAGGGAAGACAACTGTTTTTAGAGCAGTTGGAGCAAAAAGTTAAACCATTTAATTTGAGGGTATTTAAGCAGTCTGTCATGTACGTTTGCAAAGAGAGAAAATTGAGGCACTCATTTCAGCAAACATTGGTTAAAATAGAGGAGTGCTGAGGGAATAAGGCTGTTTCAAGTCTGTTTGGCCACAAGTACACACGCTTTCTCTCATTCTTTTTTCTTTTCCCTACAGACACATGCACAATCTGTTAGTCTCTCTCTCACACACACACATATACACACCAGGCCACCATGCCTGGTCTACATTATGGGTTTCTGACTGAGTCATAACACAGTAAAAGTAAAAGCTGACTGTGAAAAAGCCATGCTGTGTAACCACAATCCCATCACAGGTGCTGGTGAGTAAGGTTTGTGTGTGTCTGACTGCCAGCCTAATTATAAACTCGCATGGGTGGTAAACAATAACAACAACAAATGCAGCTAGGAGGAGGAAAATAGACTTGAGGGAGGATAATTTTAGCAGCGTTTTTTAAATATCAAAAGACTGAATGAACACAAGCCTATTAGTGTTTTTAAAACATGTTTTTCTGACTATGAAGTTTAATTTTAGGAAATTAAGTTTGTTATAGCCATGAGATAAACCTTAATCATAAACAATATGGGGAATTAGGGATGCTATGCATGCATGTGATGAAATAAAACCTTGTGAAAACAAGTTTGAGTATAAAGGTGCATTTTGTAAAACTCAAACGCCCTGATTTTGCCCTATTACACGTCCACAGGAGATACATACAATATTTTCTTCAAGTTAAAATTGTTTAAACCCAAAAATAAAGGTTATTGTTTCTATTAGCAACCCCATCATCCCCACCCTGAACAAAACTTACCTCTGATGTGATGCAGCTCAATGCCAGAGTGCAATCTCCTTCACTGGAAACAGTTTAAAAAGCGAAGAAACACGACTATCCCAACTCTTTGTAATGTCCGCTGGTTTGTTCTCACTCCGGGTTGGAGCTGCACGGTGTGTAACACACAGATAAGTCTTTCAGTAATGTGTCTGCGCCGTGCTCTCCTCCATTGTGTCTCCGCTACTGATATCTGAGTCAATTTGAACCAGCAGCTCTGCTCCTGCAATAAGCCTCAAAGCGAGGCGTATTCAAATGACTTCCATAGAGCCGGGAAAACCAGCCAATCGTTGCGCGGGGGAGGGTGCCTCAAGGGGCGGCACGGGCCAATCGCATTGAAGCAGGCAAAAAATCGAAATCTCCTTGGATCCTGATTGGCTGGCTCCTCGTCCCGTCGAGTTCTTTCTTTTCAACCGCAGCCAGGGGCCGCGAGTGTTTTTGTTGGAGAGCTGAAATATGGAAGGTGTAAGGTTTCCTGCGGAATGTGTATGTGTGTGTGGTTTTAAGTTGGTCTCAGTTACTTAAAATCAAGCGTTTGTAAGAGTATTAGTCCCTGAGCTGTTTTGTGTTTGTGTTTGTGTTTGTAACGTGTTATTTAGTTAATAATGTCATTAAAGCATTGTCAGTGAGATCTGCTAGTAGGATTCAGAAACACATGTAGCAAACCTTCAAAAAAGAAGAAAAAAGATCGCTAATGTCATTCTTCGGCTGTTAGCTATAGTATTGTCAAAGACAATAAAATAAACTCAATTGCATATTATATGCATATCATATTGCATTGTGTATGGTAGCATTGGTTTCCTATGGTTTTGCATAGGCTATTAAGGTAATTTGCTTTATTGAATAAAAAAATCAACAAACATTTCAGACAATGTGCTCAATGTTATAATAAATATATATAAGAAAATAGTATAACATGGTTAAATAATAACAATATATATAAATAATAGACAGAGTAAATAGATACATGAAAGAAAATTAAACACATTATAATTTGCTTTGAATCATTACTGCTGTATATAAAGATGGATGATGCATTTCCCACAAAATATCCACCTGTCATGTAGCAGGATACTTGACATGACCAATCTACTACTGCATACAGTCTATGGACTCACCCATGGACTATCAAACTTAGCGTAGCTGCTAAATGCTTCACTGTGTTCACCAGCCAGTCACTAACTTTGTCAGTCTGCTATGATTCTGGGCCAGTAGCTTTCAGTGGGCCTATCTGAGCTTTTTAGCTGTCTGTTACCATAGAAAAGGATATTGGTGAGAGCAGAGTTTGTGGGCTATAACCAAAACAATGAGCTGAAAGTCACTATAAGGCTCCATAGAACTGAGGAGAGCTGCAGAGTTGACAAGGATAATTCCTATGGGTTCCTGTGCACAGTATCACTGACCACTTTTTATATTATGCAGAGTAATTTGGATGATTGTTGATATAAAATAGATTTGTTAGTGCAGCTTTCCCCCCCAAAAAAAGCTATGTTTATGTTATTTGGTAATGCAGCATGCACAGTGCATTATTATGGTAGAACACTCCAACATCCAAGATTTCAGTTCGCATATCACAGAACAAACCATATTACATACCAGTTTACATAGTTTGTGTGAAAAGGTGATGAACAAGCTCTTTAACTACATTCGGTTAGTCATACCAGACTGTGGTAACAAGTAATTATACCTGGTCATTGCCAATATTGAAATACTTAGATCCTTAAGTGTTTATTGGTAAACCATAAAATTGTACCTTTGAGTAAATCTATAAGCACAGTCATTGACTCTCAGCTGTAGTGTGTACACTATTCAACACAGCAGGCAGTAAGTGGTACTTACAGGATTTTTCTTTATTTACAGGAACTATATTAATTGCATGTTGTTGCATTCTCTTTTTTCTTTCAAATTTAAGATAAACATTATAACAGTGATTTTCTTGACATCCAATGGGGTTTTGAAAGGATTTAACAACCCCACAAGGTTGGAGAAATGACTCCACCCATGATGCAAAGTTATCCTTAAATTGAAGTCAAAACACGAGATTATCTAAATTAGGGTTTCATGTAACAACAGGAATATGAACAGTGAATCCTGTTCTACTTGCGTCGTCTGTATGTGGGTCTTTTAAAAGGGTTAAAACAGGTCTGTGAAAACACACCTCATCTGTTTCTCTAAATGTTTAGAATATACTCTAAATATATATACTATGCTCCCGCCAACAGTCTAATTTCTACTGAAATATGGTAATTAAAGCAAGGTGGGTGCACACCATACCCACCCCCTTAACTGCCACTGCATAGCTGCCATCCACCTCAGCAC
>CAFUXE010003078.1:161958-190034 GCA_903364295.1 Serranus cabrilla
TGTGGAGGTCCTGAAGCGAGAGACATGCATGAGGACAGTTCAGGATGAGAGGAGTAGTTGATATGTGGGCTATATCAGGAGGGGGATGTGGGGTGCACCGGGGGGGCAGACGGAGACGGGTGACTCACAGGCTTCCAGTAAGAGGTCTGACTCAGCTACTGGAAGCCCCCTGACCCTGCCTGGCGACAATAAGTGGCCGGTAATCAGTGCTTTTAACTTTGCGAGAAGAAGAGAGACCCCAAAGGTCATAAAATATAAAAGAATAAGCAAGGGAATATGCTAAACAGCTGTCACTACTCTCACCTTCTCTTGGGTTATTGGTGAAAATGTGCTTATGAACTGTAGAGATGTTGATTAATGCACAGTATTTGGATTATTTTTATGTGTTTTGATAGACATCTTTTCTTTTTGCATTGAAGACACAACAAAGCAGAAGATCCTCAAAAATAGTTTACCCTTTTGTCAGCCGAGTAACCAGACGGATCAGTTTTAAAGACTTCTCCAAAACGCGCCACTCTCAATGTGCATTGAGCTTTACGCATCGCTGAAAAGAACCGAAACAAAACACATGCACACTCATTCATTTTGGTGCTCATTGTGTCTTTCAGTCACTCACTCCGCTCTGCTGTTTCTTTGAAGTGATCCATCTTTCTGTTAAACCTCGTGACCTGTAATTTGTGTTGCTATAGCGACATCAGGAAGACAGAAAAGGGGCTCACTTTCTCCCACGGCAACAGCATCCATGTAATGACAGGAACTGGCTGTCAGGTGCTCCATTATGAGTCAGGTTGGCAGACAGCTGATCTGTAGATGTATGCCAACTTTCATAGCAGTTGAAAATGTTCCTTTATTTGCCTTTTGTAGTCTTTGAGCAGGCTTTTATTTAGTAAAACAACAGGGAAAATGCAGGTGTTTGATTACACAATTGATGACTCAGGTTTTGAACGTCAATTGTCATCTGTGTGTGCTCTCTCCTGCTGTCAGGAACAGATATGAACACATGAATAGGCATCAAATCAGGCGAGAAGAACTGATGCCTATCAGATGTAAACAGTCCTTTATCACCATAATCCTTCATGTTTTGGCGTTTTCTGTGCTTGGTTTGGGTTTCCTTCTGGAAAACTGGACCACAGTTCACCATGAAAAAGGCCTTTGTTGTTGCCTGGATAAATTCCCTAAACTAAAAGAGTGTAACTGCTTCAATCGCACCCTTATTGAGATTCAAATTTCCACTAAGCACAAGTTACTCTAACTAAAAAATAACTGTAGGACAAGAATGCAAGTTTGAAGGAACAGTTAAACCCCAAATCAAAAGTGCCTTATTGTGGGCAGTTTAGTGAAGGAACTATTTTCTTTCTGCTGATATACAAGGCTTTAGTATTGAAGGCCGATATCTCTAACACTTGCCAACTCACAATAAAGCATCTAGATTGAGCAGGTTAGGGGAAAATATGTATGTGTACTCTCCTTTTAACCCTTAACTGGTCAGAGAATCATATCTGGTAACTTCAGTGGACATCCAAATTGAGTCCCTGCGTCTCTCTGTGAGACATGGATTTCACCCAGCTAATATTAATAACAACTAGTTGATCTTGATTGGCAACATAAAAAAATTGAACATTTTGAAAAAAGTCACAAAAGTAAAAGTCTTGTAATTTCCACCAAACACTTGGTTGGTATTTCAATGACCATATCCCGTTCCTCATCCTCCTCCCCCTCCGCCTCTCTGTGTGGGACTCCTGCTGATGATGGATGATGGTCGGACAGAGGGCCTGTTTCCTGGATGTGCCCTGAACTTCCATGTCACAGACACAGATATCCTCTTTGGATCAGACGTACACACACACATGCACATACATGACCCACATACACACGCTCTATACCTTACATTCCTCACGTTGACCTACATCTGCTTTACATAAAAGATGAAAGACAAAAGCTAGACACATGCATTTTTTTCTGAGATGGAAACTGACTTCCCTAGGCCTGCATTTGAAATATCTGATGTCATAGAACAGTGCAGTGAGCACAAAAAATATGATAAGTACCTGTGAAAAGAGCAGGTGAACCCTTTCACCCAACCCTCCTCCTCTCAATGTTCTGCCAAAAACCACAAACCGGTTTCCAACAAATCCATGAAAAACGTGAATCACAGCATAAAGAATTGCAACAGTGACTGAACCTTTGTCATGCTGTGGTGTACTGATGGCTGAACTGAACTTAAACAAGATGCTTCTTACTGTGTTTTGTCTTTGTGGAAGAAAAACAATTTGTCCAATTTTGGTGACTTTGGCAGCAGAATTTTTAGAATATGAATTAGATTTCAAAAGAAGCATCCTTGGCATCCTAAATGGAAAATAGAGAAAAATGGTGTCATTATCCGTGCAATGTGGTCTTTCCAATTTCGGATTTACATTTTGTTTTTTGGGTGACTAAAAACACAGCCTATTAGTCACGCAACATTTGAGTTTTAAAAACACATGTGGACAATTACATTGTTTCCATCACGACTTGCACAATCCTGTTTGAGTGAAATTTCCAAAACAATGAACAGGGTTTGTAACACCAAAATACTTAGTCAGTAATTTGTATCTATGTATATGTAGATGACACTTCATTGTTTTGTTGTAATGTATGACTCTGGTTTACAACCAGTCCTCTCCTCTGTCTTCTTGCCTCTCCTTGTCTCAATTATCCCTCCTCTCATTACCCTTTTTACTGTCTAATTGAAGCTGACAACCCATGAAAAGTAAATATTTAAAAGGAGTCAGTGAAACACATATTCATGTAACTGTGTAGGCACCCTTTCCTTTCTATATCTGTATGAAGTGCCCACTCTGCTGCTTCCCAATCCTCCCAATGAAGCGTTAAACTCAGTAGATGTCTGAGGTGGGATGTGAGCTGCCCACGCTCTTACTAAAAACAAAAGTAAGGATACATCTGGGAGTGAGCGCAGTCTGTGAGTGTTTTGATTTACTTCTGTAATTTCACTGCAGCTCCGGTGGTTTTACAGTAAACCACTCCTACACTGTCTGCAGATGTGGCACTGGATTTAGTGGGATGGAATGTGTGTGTGTATGTGTGTGCATGTAGTTCTGATACAAGCCCAAACCAAATTGGATCCTTTCTAAGGAATTCTGTTGGTGTTTTCAAAGAAAACTGACTTTTACTCTTTACAATGGCTCATCAATCACTCAAGATTTCACAGGACGAAACTTGTTTTCCCTTTCACTTCTTCACAATGACAAAAGTTTTGCACTCATTAGTGGTTTAAACAATATAATCTCAAGACATCCTACAGGCATACAATGGCAATCCTGTAGGTTTAGAGAAAACTAGAGACGAAGAAACAGAAAAAACATACAACATATGTAAGGTTCTCACCTATAGAATCGCTCATCTATTTTTTCACATATAACATAGAAATAAAGACTGTGGTGTAATCCACATCATGTGCTGCTTCCTTCATTGATACCCAGGTGCCACCCCTGGCATAAAGAAAAGCATTTCCAGTAATATATCACTTATCTGATCATCTCTAGATCTGGATAATGACATTATGCATAAACGACATGTGCAACCAAGTAAACAACAACATTTCATAACTGGCAAAACATTGATCTACGTCCAAATGGTTTACTGCAGGTCAGTGAAACGACCTTGGCTTCCATTTTTGTCCTTTCTAGTTGTTATTCTTCAAAACTATCCTGGTCATATAAACGTTGGTTTCAGGCAAAGCAAAACATGAAAACCACTGAAAACTGCTGAAAATGTTACGCTGTCAACATTTTAATTCAACCAAAGAACTGAATGTCATGATGTTTTTGTTGTGCTACGGCCATGAAAGATATTATTGGCTTGTGTGGTGTTCATGATAGTTGCTGACCCAGATTACATTTCAGACATTTTACTGACTGCTCGCGCTCGTGTCATGAACCATAAACATGACCACTTCATCATTTGAACACATCCATGACCTCATTGTTTTTCCCTTTTATTCCTGCGTTATTCTTGTTATTGTGGATTATCCCATATAGTGGATTTAGCAGAGAGCAGAGTGATTACATCTGCTCGTTTAAATGTCAGTAAAACAATTATCAGTAGTCTTTAATTGATTTACATGCTGTGTGGTGAAGCCAAAGACAGTTCTTTACACTGTAGAACAAAGCAGCTAATTTCAATAGTACACCTTGTCATGCATAAAGCACATTGCTAGCAATGGATTCACTGGGATATCATTCAGGATAAGCTATTTTTCAAATCAAATAAAACATAAATAAAGCTTTATTGAACGTTTTACACGTTTTCAAAGAACTTCCTCCAATAACTGCGGTGCACTTTTATTTCACTACTTCCATCACTGTGACCTAGAATCCTTATAGTTCACCAAAGCGTAGAGCAGCTGGTCACATTCCTTTCATTCCTCAACATAATAAGATGGATGCAAAATCTATATTCATCCCAGTGAGCAAATGTAAACAATCAGCCCCAAACGAGAAGAATGCAAAGGAATCTGAGGGCATCCTGGACTTTCTATTCACTCTGTCAGGGATCACTGAAAAACAAACTTGTTTTCACCCAGGACCCGTATTGTTTCTCCACATGTGTTGTTGTGCAGCTGATGCATTCAGCGTCCAGTCGAGCGCTGAGCAGCTGAAAGTGTTTATGCTGGCCCTTTAGGTGCAGGTGCACAATCGAACCCTGGGGAAGGAAACGGAGAGGAGGGGTTTGAATGTGACACAAACAGGAAACACGCTTTGTGTTCCCTCCTGCTCAGTGGTGCACACGAAAGGTTTATTTCAATCTTTGTCCTTGTGCAATCTATTTTGTTGGCTTATCCAACACAATATGCTTTGCCAAGAGCTTACATAAGAGACAATGTTGAAAGAATTGACCTACTAAATTCCCCTCTATCATTCTAAAACCTTTTAAAATCTCCCATTGATCATATTTTTTATCTTCCCACAGACATGAGGACAGATTGGAGTCAGCACTAAATGGGAGGTCTGGGCAGAATGCCATTAAAAGTTCAGGAAATGCCTCTCGAAGTAGAAAAAGTTATGGCAAAACAAGTCTGTTATTAGCATGTTCTCATTTTTTTCTGCTCATATATGGGGCAACTGTTCTCTTGTCCCCACTGTTGGTTTTGGACCAGGCTAAAGCTGCTATTAAGTCAAATAAATGCTTAATTGATCAAGAGAAAAAAGTTCCCTCAGTTCAAAAAAGTAGATGTTTATCACAGTACAGTTATAGAATTAGGCTTACAGCTCAAAAAACATGGTTAAGTGTGCAGTACCGATTTAATCAATGAAAATAATCATTAGCTGGAGCCCTAGACCAGACAAGACATTTTAATGTGTTCTGGCTGAGAAAAATGAAAGTCAGTTAAACCCAAAATAAGCAAATACTGAGCCTAAAGTAGTAAAAAATGTTAGCACCACTCAGCCAGCAGTAGCCTGAGAATGCCAGCCAACATAAACTATTGGACACCAGTAAATAAAAAACCTTTCCAGCAAAGAGCAAGAAGTTATAACAAACCTCAGAGCTACAAAAAGCAGTCATGATGTTTATTTATTTGCTTGGCATAAACTGAATTTACTCTGAAGAAACTGTTTAATCTCCTAGCCAAAATATAATCTATATTTGTAGATTTATATTTCACATTTATAATGATTAATGATTGTAATATTGTCCTGAAACCTAAAGGTTTTTTTTATCTTAGCAGAATCTGGCTCAGACTGCTACACTATTTGGGACAGCATGTACAGAGAGCTGGGTGTGTCTTCCTTGTGTGTGTGTCCAATGGATGTCCTCCATGGTGTGGGAACAGGTCCTACCCCTGTACAGGAAAGACATTAGGAACAACATGAGTGTTGGGGGAGTGAGAGGGAGACAGAGCGAGGGAGGGGGTGAGTTGGGTGTAGGGGAGGGGGCTTTCAGGGAAAGAAGGAAACGAAAGGAGAACACCCTCGACTTTTCATTCTCACAACCAAACCCCTCCCCCTGCTCCCTCTCCACTCTCCCCCTCCTCCTCCTCCGCCCCCAAACAAGTGTGAAGTGTCCCTCCTCAACAATAAGTGCACTGCAGCGTAGCACAACAACAAATAGTGCGTCACTAACGAGTCACGGCAAACATTCCTGCCTGTCTGCGTTTGCATGTCGTCCACGTATTCCCGTCACTTCATCCCAGACTTGGGAAGTGTCTTCAGGGACAGTTTGTTATGGGAGGGGTCACGCATTTGTTTGGCTCTGATTTGTTCTGCAAACAGTTTAGACTTTTTTCACCGACTCTGGCACAATTGTTTGTGTTGTGATCCGGCTATCATAGGATCTCATAAAATCCGTTCAGAGGCCCGGAGGATCATTTGTGTAATCTTCTGAAGTAGCTGATACAAAAATAATTGTGAGACAGTTTGTTGTTTGATTAATACTGCAGTTGGACTGTAACAAATGCTTTAGAAGTGGTTGTTTTATACTAGTTATATTGTCTGTGTCTTCTTGAGGCTTTGCAGCTCTGAAGTATTGAGTTGTCAGGAGACAAATAAAGCAAAAAATCAATTTTAATTCCAGTCAGACTCTCCAGTAGTTTCTGGGTTTATCCAGCTTGATTTGGAAGTTATGTCATAAGATTGAAGATGACCTAATATGAGCATGTAATCCTGCAATGTGATTTAATTATTTTCATGTGAATTTCAGTAATAAGGGGCATGAGGTTTTCATATATCAACATTATGATTTGTGACCTGACTCTGGGCCACAAACAGTTCTTCTGTAAACATCAGAGCCAAAAGGGAGGGAGGAGTGTGCTTGTTTTTAGAGTGAAGTGCTGCTTCAGCTCTTCTCATGGGAGTGATTCATTCCTATAGAGAGAGAGAGAGAGCAATGATACCAGCAATAAGTAAATATACAGAAGCGTCCACATGGTTTCAGAGGTGAAGCAAACTCGTGTGACAAAACAGCAGTAATTGTTTTAATTGGCTATTACAGCAATGATAATTGTTTAGCAGAATCCGTTGTTTTAAATGTAAGAAATGAGGGGACTGTCCCCAGAACAACAAATGTTTTTATGAGAGAGAAAGTTAGGTAACATTGTTATGAAAAGAAACCATGACCACAGTCGTTCCCTAACTTTAAACAAGTATTATTGTAGCCTAGACAATGAAGGTCACTGACCCATAACAAAATACTAAGTTTAACCCACACCGGCACCACAGGCACATACTTTACAGGGAGAGCTACCAGGTCCCCAACCAAGTCATTTTTATTCCTAAACCTGACAAAACCTTAACCTCAGCCTGGTGTCTTGAAAAGTTCTATTTATTTTTCAACTATGATTTATAATGGTATTGGAAGGTACAGACAAATTATACCATCCTGCTGATAGAGGGGTCAGATAAAAATATGCCGTATTTTGTTCTTTAATCTGGACAACTTGAAATTTAGAGGTCTGTGTCTTTTATTCACTATCCCCAGATTTCTAAAAATGGCAGCCAGCTAAATTACGCTGTACACCACGCTATACATTTAATACATTGCAAAATTCGTTGTTGACAATGTCATGGTTGTAATCTCACCACTACTGAGGAGGTTCTGTCTGCAGTGGAAAATGTATTAGATAAAAGAGCCTGGTTCAAAAAGTGAACTGAAAGTCTAGTTGAGCTGAACCAAGCAAATGAAATGAGGCTGTACAGAGCTGTACAGTAGATGCTTCATGATTATTACCTCACATAAGCTAACCTACGCTGTCCAGTGGGGACAAACTTAATAACTGACTTCAGGAAGTCAAAAAAATGACCATCCAACAGCCAGAAAGATCAACAGCAAACACCAATACCAATAGTTTTCTTAAAATGTGTCCGAAGCTGTATTTTGTAGACATGCCTCTTTATTGGTAAAAGTAGCTAATTTTAGCCAACAATTAGCTTCTATGTTCCAAGTTAAAATATGTTGCATGAGCCACTTTTGATCCATAATCCTTTTTTGATAGAATAAATTCTCAGCTCAGTTCTTGAATGCAACACATGCACACATCTGCACTTGAGTTACAAATGACTGACTGTGCTCATCAACAAGCAGTAATGCTTTAATAGACCGCTGGCTTCACAACAACATCTATAAACCACAGCATGAAAACTTTCAGTAAACAGAGGAAGAAAAGTAGTCACATGTTAACTTCTGAGTCATGTCCAGCATCTGTGAATAAGGTCACGTATAGTGAATGATCTCTGTATTAGACTGAAACTCAATTATAACCCCACATTTAAAGATTGATGGAAGACAACAATAGCTGATTCATATCTTACTCACTTAATGACCAGGTTGTAGTTTGACCTTCTGACCCCGGTTTTTGTCCATGAGTCTCATTGGAGGCCTCCTAATTGGTTCAACGTTACAATTGGCTCTTTCATATGCGTCTCAGACAGGCTGCCTTCCCAGGCTCACTGTTGTTTTTTAAAGACAAGATAGTCTGTAGTTGTTGTACTGGTTGTGCTTGTTTAGACGAAGGAATCTCAGAAATGCACGTTTGAAAATCTATGTAGTGGGCGGAGCTTATTTTAATGGTAAATAACATGTCTGTCCATCTAGTTTTTGAGGGTGTATAAGGACATAGATAATAACTAGTTTAGGTGTCAAAATGTTGTATATCTATTTACTTTAATCAAATTTTTTTTACTGGTTACTATTTGTGGTGATAAAGTGGTTGCGATCTGAATTTCTCAAAGAAAAATAGTACAATTTCGTCATTAAATGTCTAATTTGAGTTCAGTCAGGATTACCACAGTCTGATATTCTCCCACATTGTTTGACAAACATTGTGCCCTTTCAAATGTCTGTCTCAACACATTAAATATCATGCCCATGTTTTATTATACGTCTCTTTCCTAGGTTAAAAAAAGCCCACTCCCCAACAAAAATAGCTTTTGGTGAGTGAATCTACGCTGAGACATTGTATCACCGTAGCTAATCCAGTTGGACGTGGCATGGGAAGAGATCACAGGGAGAGAGCAGATATTAGCTTTGGGTACAGCACATGATGTCTTACGTATTTCCTGCTTTTAAACTCACAAACAAGTCTGTTTTTTTTCGGCCCATTAGCGAGATCACAGGAAGGTTTGACATATTTGAAAACCAACCAAACCCGCAAAGTTGCAGCAGCATGTTGCACAGTTAAACTACCGTGTCCTGTGTGTGTCATTGATCACATGCTATGAATGGTCTGTTGTTCCGTTAATGCATGCAATTACCATCGTAAAGCCCAGCTTAGTAAGTGACACGAAGAGCTGTGTCCATCATATCTTTTCCATAGTCTGATCACTTGTTATGACTAAAACAGAAGCTGTGACTCAGATTATGTTTTGCTTAAAAGTCCTTAAAGATGGTAAGTTGTCTGATAAGCTGCAGGGTCAGATGGTTTGGCAGTGAGTCAGGGCACCAGCTGCTGGCAGCCATTGTGTTTTGGGGACTGACCTTTGTCACAGTGATGGAGAGGAAGAACTGAAATGAGAGCAAAACAATCCTCAGCTGAAAGAGTGATATTGTGCCAGGGGAGCAACAAACTCGCACCAAGTGTGTTTGTAAGAAAAAGCAAAATGGTACGTGTAACTCGTCAGGGATTCATGTGAATATCTGCACGTATTTGTGTTTGAAAGTGTTTTCTGTTAGCTTGTTAAGGACTGAGATATGCGTTCCTCATGCACGTGTTTTGGAAGACTAAATGTGTGTGAACATAGCAAAAAGAAAGCAGGATTCTTCCATTTCTTTAACTTTCTTTCCATTTTGGAAAAACATTGTGAGACAACCACAGGTCACTTCCTGTCATCCCTTCCCATCCTTCCTTTTCTGCACTTTCCCTTCCCGTCACTCATCACTGTGAGTGCTGATCTCTCAGATGTCGCCCGTCTTTGTTTTCTCATGTTTTATAAGTTGCTAAGACAGAGAGGAAAAAGAAAGTAATTGTAAGATGACTGGAATTTGTGCTAATGGGTTCTGAAAAGATGTTTTTATTCAGTTCTTCACTGTTGTGCCATTAATATCAGTCCCTTTTCTTTTCATTCAGCTAAACAACATCTAATCTTAATCTGTTTTCTTGTTCTGCCTCCGTGATTATCATCACCTCTTCTCTTCATGCATCTTTTTTATCTCTTCTTCTCTTTCAACAAGTGAGCTAAATAAAGTAGCTATGTATGACTCAAAGTGACTCACATCTCGATCACTTTCCTGTGCACGTGTACACACACACCCACACACATGCATGCACTCACTCACACACAAACAAAGGCTCTGTGTCCCCGAGCAAAGGTAGCAGCTGCAGGTCCCAGCATCGCGTTGCATGTTTTAGGAGAGAAATATCAAATATCTGAAAAGTTCCCCCGAAACATTTGAAGAGGTGGCTCTTGAGATGTGATACACACACACACACACACATACATATATACACACAGAACAACACACACTGACTATGAATAGTGTGGTGTGTGTTACAACTTAATGCAATGTGTAGTTGCCAGGGATGGAGAGAGTACACCTAATGAATGGCTGACCAAGCTCTGGCCTCCCTCACACACAAACACACAAACAGGCCCTCCCACCACTAGCCGGGATCAAATGTCCCGAGCTGCTCTTTGATGAGTTTTGTTTAAAATGTCATGATATTTAAGCTAAATGCTAAAAATGCCCCGAGCAAAGAAAAACAGCAGCTTGTTAATTATCTGTGTCCTTTCCGGTTTAATATCTACGTATGGATCTAGCTCCTTTCAAACCTCTCTCCGACGTTCTCTTTCTGAACTTCTTGTGCTGGCTTTCTCTCTGGCTTTTCTCCACAGAGCTTTTCTCTCTTTCTCTCTCTCTCTCTGTCTCTCTTATGCAACCAGCTCATAAATAGAAAATGGATGTGTCACTCAATTACTGTATTTATACTGGAAATGGACTACCAGCTCGGGCCAAGGTTTATGCCGAGCCCACACAAGGTTTTAAGCCTTCTTCCATTAACTTTATTTTTACTCCAGTATCAAAACACGGTGATTCATTCAGCTCGGCTACACAGGTGGATAATGTGCTCGGCTTTTTCTTAGTTTTTAGTGCTTTTTTTAACAACTTAGAAATCAATAGATCTGTATCAAACACCTTGTTAAAATAGGAACTGGCACGTGTGCGAGCATGAACACATGTAGGATATAAAACTGAGGAAGGAAGGATGGGAAAAGATTGTCATCCATTATTTTATTTAAAAGGGAAGCAGGTTTCTTTTTTTCTTGTCTTTGCATGTCCACATATGGCAAAGTGTTGGTGGCACTGTAGCGAGCAGAGACCTTTTAGGTTTGTCCATCCAGCTGTGTGGTGTGTTTTTGTTATTTTAGCTGCTGCTGAGTTAAATTGGTCCCAAGCCTTCATGTCTTCCTGGTCTGTGCTGTTTGCCTGATCCTCAGCCAGGTGGTTCCTGTTTGCTGCCTTGTTTTATACCAGTTTCACCGCTGAAGTTTTGTTGTGGAAGATATTCAAAGGTTAGCAGGCATCTCAAACGGCAAACATTTGATTCAGTTGGATGTGCATGTTGCATTTGTGTATAGAAAAACATCTACAGTCTACACACAATGCCAGTAACCCCACAGGAAAGGTTTCATGGTTATTCATGGATCTATCTTTCATGTGATGATTAAAATGTGGTTTCATTGTAGTTTTGGCCTTCATCGTTTACTGTAACATTGTCCATCAATCTCTCGATTCTATTAGAGCCTCTGACACCAAGTCCATCTTTTTATATGGGTTTTTATAGCCCATCATTCATATAAAACCATTACGAACAGAAACCATGAGTCAATTGCATTTTATTATTCTAGTTGTTGTGAAAACTTGCCATATAAAGATTAGGAGATTACACCAAGGTGAGTTTCACCTGCTGTTAAGACCCCCACCAAAGGCTCCCGATAGAAGTCAGGAGTGGTTCAGAAACAATGATTTATTAACAAAATGTTAAACAAACAACCCAAAACGCTCTTCTTGTGCTGCTGCTGCTGGCAGGTGGAAGAGTGAGAGAGAGAGATCTTTGTAACCTTCCCTCAATCAGCCTCACTAGCTGCACCTGAGTGAAAACAAGAATCAAATGAGTGACAGAGCACGTAACACCTGCTGATAAAAGAGCTGCAGAACTATCATGATTGTTTTTAGGTCTGTTTCAGGATGTGAGTGGTCCTGTTTGATCCACACTGTACCGGCAATTTTTAACAAAAACTTTATCTACAAATTGTGGACAAATCTGCATCAAGAAAATAGTTGATGTGCTCACAATGTCTACTCCATATCAATGTCTATCCCAGATCTGTTTTAAATACAGAAGCTTATGTCTATGACGGGTGTTTAAATTCACTTATAAATGTAGATTAATAACTGCGTTTACATTTTGGATGTAGATGTCTGCATGGGTTTCAGAGTCTATGTGCAAACATGACTGACGTAATGTGAATTATTATACATACAATGGTCTCTAGCAAGCAGTGTGACTAGAAAGTAAGAAGTATTGGACCCAAAATATGCTTCAAAGTTATCCATGGCATTGTGAAACTGCATGGATGCACATCTATGGTACTTCAAAGAGGAACCAGAAAGAGACGGTCCAATATCTAAAGTAGTTTCTGGAATAATTTTAATGTAATGTTAATGAACAGGTTAAACTATAATAACCTGTCTGATCTTGTGTGTTTAAAACTTAAAAAAAAGAAAAGAAAAAAGAGTATAAGACAAAGAAAATGTCCCATTAAATAATAGACTGTGGCAGGAGTGGTTTCAAATTAGCACCAAATGTTGATGAAATATCTGTTATTAATTTGTCGTTATTGTGAAAAGAAAAATAATTAAGGATCTTGCATCAGAAATTCCCCTGCAAGTGAGTCCAGATGCCCAGAAAAGATTTATTCATGTGAATTGTAGAAATTAGAGTGGAATAAAAACATTCATTTGTCTTGATTCTTTAGGTTGAGAATTAAAAAAAAAAGCACTTAAAAGTCTTTTCCAGCCCAAAAGACAAAAGGGTAATCCTCTCAGCGTGGGATCCAGGCTCATTAAAGCACACCACCTCTCTCGTCATGAGAGGAGCCGTCACCAGCTGAACTGTGACCCATTTTGGGTGTGACCCCTCCGTCTAAGAAACCAGGCTGCCGAGTCTATTATTCAATACCCTGGGAACTAAACCTAAACCCAGCACTCCTCTCATGTGCAAGCCAAGCGGAGTTTGAATCAGCAGCTGAATAAAAGCCCTTATGTGTTCTTTCAACATTTTAATGGACCAAACTCCCTCAAGCTGCAGCATGGTAGTACATTTTAATGTGTATGTGTGTGTGTGTGTGTGTGTGTGTAGAGGTGGGAGGTTAAAGGGTGGGAGGGGTTCAGGATGCAGACAAGGGAGTGTGTCCTGCAGTTTGAACAATCACACCCAAACTTCCACTTTACCTCAATCAGCCGCAGGACATTTCCCTCCTTTAACCTCGTGTTCCCTCTCACCTCCCCTCTCTCTTCCGTTTTAGCAGTTTTGCACACTGCTTTCCATTCTTTCTGTCTCTGTCCTTCCCTTCCTCTGTCTCTGGTTTTCTCTCCCTCTAATCCCTCTTTACTCTTTTCAGAACCATTTTAAATCCATAATTGTACTTTATTCATAATTCTACTAGTTTAATTAACACACCTGGGATGTGGAGTACAAGAATATATGAATTATTTTATTCATTTTTATGTACTTTTTTTGGTCCAGTGGGCTCAATATTGTCAAAAAACTGTAACTTGTTGTAATGCAACAAAAAAAGAAAACTGCTGTCCCTGCTGATAAAAAAAAAAAAAATCATAATAAAGTGATTCAATTAGAGGTCTCTTAATGAAATTGATTTCTGCCCAGATTATACATTCTTTAAATAGTAAACATGTAGTTAGACACTCCCAAATTTACTCATCACATGCATTAAAGATCTTTAAATAGGGCCCTAAATCTATCAACTTTTCCCTCATAAAGGAGGAGCTGTCATAAATCTTTCTAACAGTAACATTACGTACTTTTGAATTTGGAGCATCAGTTTATTGATAAGCACTTAGTTTGCAGTTAGTAGCTGCACTGTTGCATCCAGTATGTCACATTAGCCCTTTGACCCTTGACACAGAAAAATGGTAACATCCCGTGTCAATGCTGCTCATTTTGTAGTTAACATGTGACAGCAGCTGATGCTACATTTGTCTAATCACAAGAAAGAGTGTTAAATTAAGAATGGGTTCAACTCACAATACTATCATAAATCAGTTTTCTAAATAAGTCTCACATGTACCTTGAATACTCTGACAAGTCTTGAGATCAAGACTTAGTTTCCCATGAACAGAACCACAGACACCCTGCTGTGCTCTGATTCGAGCCTGTCTGCCTGTTGGTGACATGACACCTCCCTCGTGTGGTCGCGTTTGGTACTAAGCACAACCGGCCAATGGGAGGATCAGAGGGTGGAGCTCCACCTCACAGCTCACAGGTACAGTGTTTTTAAGTAGAGGCTGTCTGAAAGTTGGTGGTGGTGGAAATGAGGGCCGCTGCTGTGCAGGAATGACAATGGACGCGACAATCAAGCAGCCAGATGTTGCTCTTCACTGAATGCGAGTCAGATTACCAAGGCCCGGCTAACGATGGGGAGGTTTGTGGCTGATCTGTTTCTGCTCCTGCTGATTTCTGCAGGACACGTTTATGGAGGTAAGCTACTGCAGGGCGGACAAATGAACTTTTCCTAAGAAGTTGATTCATTGCATTGATATCATAGCATTGGTAATGCTGTAAATAGATTGTTCTTACATAAGCATGTAAAACAACAGTTTTAAATGCTCATTTATTATATTTAACTTTATAAATACACCTCACCAATTGACATGAGTAAATACATTTTTTTTGCAAATGCAGTAGTATTCAGGCAACTTTTGATTAAGTTGGCAGACTAATCTTTGATCCAGTTTAATAATGTCTGTATGTCAATATGCAGCTGGGTACTGGATTATATTTAGGTCAGATGCTTGCAGTAATTTATATTATGCACAGGGGAATGTGTTACCTAATCTGATCTGACACCGCTCACCAAATGCCCTGCTAGACAGTTAAAAGTTTTTAAGTTTTTCTCTTCATTTCTTTGTGCACAGAAGAACTGGTATTCATTTTACTTTGAGCATAAAAGTTTGCATTTCTTAAGTGTTTCTAAATGCACACACATCAGAGTTTATCAGCTCTGTAACTAGACAGTGACTCACTTAAATATAAATAATTGTCACTGAAACATGGATTTCCTACCACAGGTGGCTGCATGTGCAGGAGTAGCATTTCAAGGCTGTGAATGTTGCCTCAGGCAATCACACAGTTCTTCATCCTTACACCTGCTCATGACAGAGCATTACAGACCTGCATTCACATTCGAGAAAGATTACTAATAATCCAATGTTCACTGGTATCATAGAGGCAGATTAGAGAGATGGACATGCACAGGTTATACTGACAGCGAGCTTATAGGCTTTATGCAGAGCAGCATGCTGGGCCAGCCTGCTGACTGAGTACTTCTCACTGGGACCAGTCTTATAACACATACTGTGTAAAGCCCTGATATTAAATGTTATTTTTGCTGGCAAAGCGTTTCAACAAGAGTTGCTGAGGGATTTAAAGGCAATAAAATAATAAGCCCTAATTATGCCAAATGATAGCAACGCAAGCAGAAACTAAAAACACAAGAGGGATAGAAATATGAAAATGAATAGGATACATAACAGAATAATGGATAGCAAATTTGTACAAAAATGACAGACTGTAATTTATATTGGATGTAAACCAAGATAACTTCTCCTAACATTGGTCGAAAAAATGGTTTTCGCCTAAAGTCAGTCAGCAAAGACTGTAATATTACAAATTAATCATCAGTGTTGGCCAACTTGGCAGAAGCTTTCACCACCTGCCAGAAAAAAACAATATTTATAGACTGAACACTTTGTTAAATGTTAAATGGTTTTATTTCCCTAAAGGTAAAAGTATAGCTCTGTCTGACTTTTTCCTGTGTGATGTGGGAACACAAATCATCAGCTGCTGTGTAATTACACTGTAAAATTGTTGAGGTGTACACAGCAGCTTCTTTGAGTAATTCATTCATAAAATGTTTTGGTATTTCTCCCCCTCAGGCCAGCTGTTTTACTATGTGAAGAGAAGATAGAAAGACTTATGTGTACAACCCTATTTATAAAAAAAAGACTTGGTGCAATGGTTTGCAAATCCTTTCCAATCTGCATTCAATTGAATACAGAACAAAGACAATATATCTAATGCTGAATCTCTTTGTTTTAGTAAATATATATTCATTTAATTTGAATTTGATGTATTCTGTTGTTTATTTATGTTTTGCACACCATCCTTAACTAACCCTTCACTGCCTCTCCATACTGCTGTACTGCTTAGAACTTTAGAGTTAGCCATCCCACACACACACACACACACACACACACATGCGCCACATCTCTTTGACCTCTATTTGCTGTGTTTTTTTCCACAAATTGACAGTCATTCTAACAGAGTGACTGAGTGCTCCAACGCATACGGCTTTGTAGGTCAAATCGATTAAAATCAAGACTGCTCTTTCATTCACAGATTTGGGTACTGACTGGGCACACTGACCTCACTGCAAAATACAAGCACATAGTAATTTAATATAGACACATTTATAAATCCCAAAGAAGTTTTTATTGAGTCGCATCCTGCACCTTTAAGTAAAATAATAATCAGTTCCATAAACGTTGGTTTATAACCAAATACTTGCGGGACTAATGATATTCCCATCAGCATTAGCTTGTGTTTATGTTAGCATATGTTAAGATGGTGACCATGATAAACATTATGCCTGATAAACGACAGCATGTCAGCATGGTTAGTGTGAGCATGTTACCATATTGATGTTTGCATAATGTCTAATCTGAAACTAAAACTTGTATTAATGTTTTAATTTCATACTAGTCATTTAGCTGTGATAGTTAATTACCAGTATGCAGATTTACACAATCTTAGCTGCTGTGAAAAATAGCGTCTCTATGCTTTAGACCTACTAATGACATTGTCTGTGCTTCGAGAGCCGCTCTGTCACTGGGAAGTGTTTGTAAATTGTCCATTTGTGTCATTTGGGTCAACAGTGAAGTCTAATTAGCATCCGAACATTTCAGGATGACACGCTCCAGAATGCATTAGCTGTCATTAATTGAATTCAGATAGCAGGTGTAAAGTGCAGAGCAGACACCACATGGGCACACCAGTCAATACAGATTAACAGAACAGACTTTGAACAGAATGCCTTTGGTCATTTGTAGGTGTTTTAACATTCAGATATGATTTTTTTTTATTGTCTTAGTGTCATTCTACGGTGATGGCTACGTCCACCTGCGGACAGTGGAGGCGTCCATTCAGACGCTGCTCCATGTACGATTTCGAACCTCCACTCAGGCGGGAATTCTGTTTTTGGCAGCTGGACGTAGAGACTTCCTGTTGCTGGAGCTGATCTCTGGGCGCCTGCAGGTAAGCTCAACCACATATTAGTATAGCAGCACACTGTCTAAAGGCTTTTTTATAAAGAAATGAAGAAAAAAATGTTATGACGATTTTCTTGGCCAGAGAAAGTCCATTTGGATGTAATAATATTGATGCAAATGAGTCAAAGTAAATGCTGTCCAGTGGTTCTCACCTAAAGATGCCCCATACATTCAAAACAAGAGAAAGTATTTGCCCATGGGCCATTTTAGCTCATATACTCACATTTATTATCCTGAGGACAGACAGAGAGAGGCCTGAACACACGCAGCTGGGTATCAGATTGCTTGCAGAGAGAAAAAAAATGAACCCCCTGGCACTTTCAGAACAAGTTCCTTCATGACCAAGGTTAAGAGAGAAGACCACAATAGTTTAATGGAAACGCCAAGTGCATTGCAAGGGAGCTGCTCATGAAAGAATGTGGTTGTATGTGTGTGAAATAATCCTTTGATCTACATTTAAAATCCCTCAGATTCCTTTTTGACGTGCACATTTAAGATCTCATCAGCATGTCATTGCTGCTTTTATGTGTTTTTATGTCTTGTTAGCAGTTTATATCCATCCTTTCCCTCTTCAACCCCTCGCTTTCCTTACTCAGGTTCGTCTGGACCTGGGCTCAGGTGAGCGTTCACTACGCTCAGAAAAGGGCATCCATCTCAGCGACCTGGCATGGCACACCATGGAGCTGACCCACGACCGCCATAACATCAACATGACCGTTGACCGAAACTCTCATACCAGCCTCCGAATGCCAGGACCAGATCTGGAGCTCAGAGTAGAAGATGGGCTTTTTGTTGGTGGGGCAGTCGGACTGAATCACCCATATCTCCTTAACATCTCCACTGGGTTTAGAGGTTGCGTAGATGAAGTTGTCTTCAATGAACATAACCTCTTGTCCAGCCTAAGGCCTTATTCTGGGTACAAGAGCGTTCACGAGGTATCTCTCGGCTGTAGTCCGCAGTTTTCTGCAACAGAAGAAGATCCGGTCAGTTTTTTCAGCTCTAAAGCCTTTTTGGCTCTCCCGCCTTGGGAGGGGCCGCAGGAGGGGGTGTTTGAATGTGAATTGTACCCCTCTGTAAGGGAAGAAGATGGTTTGGTCCTCTATAGCTCTGGCAACCAGGGGGACTTTGTTGCCATCGAGATCAGAGATGGTAACATTGTGGCTACAGTAGGAAATGGAGAGGGGAGTAAGACTGAGCTGCGTTCTTTAACACATGTTCATAGCAACCATACCTGGTACCCCATCCAGCTGCACCTACTGCCCAACAGCGTTCAGCTGAAGGTGGGTGAGGAGTTGATCAAGGCCTCCCTGAGTCTGGAGCTCCAGGTCATCCAGCTCAAAGGGCCTCTCTTCCTGGGAGGGATGGACGAAGAAGCCCACAGCGAGGCAAGGCGAGCCGGACTTATGTCCGCTGAGCCTGGGGGTCAGCTGGCTGGACAAGGAGGGTCCTTTAAAGGCTGCCTCAGAGAAATTAAGGTGAACACGCAAAGAACAGGCCTGCCTCATGCTGCCATCACCAAGGACATAACTGTGGGCTGTAAGACAGGGCAAGCTCCAGAGGCAGTGACCACCATTAGCCCAACAGAACCTCCTGAGTTCGATGTTACAACCACACGACCATTTACCAACAATAAGAAGAACCCTCACTTTCTGTTTCTAAGAAAGCTAGAGGTAATGGAGGGCGGCCGGGCACCACTGGAGCCCAAACACATGAGGGTAAGACTGGTTGTCTCCTGCTAATGTCTTCTTCTTGTTTTCAATTTTAGTTATTTGACAGATTTCTACATAATAGCACAAATATCTGTGTAAATTCCTATTTCCACACTCTTCCAGGTGAACCTGGATTTTCGGAAATTGGGCATTCATCCATCCCAGTTGATGTTCCGCATTGAGGCGCAGCCTGTACATGGCCATCTCCGGCTCGACCCCAGTCCTGACCCTGACAGGGTGTTGGGTGGTGGGCAGGAGAGGACTATCACGATAGGCACAGAAGATGTCGACCGGACTTTCAGTATGCTGGACCTGTGGCAGGGCCGGGTGATGTACGTTCACAGTGGGTCAGAGGACCAGCAAGACTTCTTCATGTTTTCAATCTTTTCAAGCAAAAAGAAGGAGCTTCCTGTGTTTTTAAAGGGTAATCGTCTGCATCGGTTTGATATCATCATCAGTCCTGTCAATGATGCACCTGTACTCAGCCTGCCAGAGGGAAATCTTTTCACTCTTCTGGAGAACTCCAAACGACAGGTAGGTACAGCAGAAAGCTTGGAGGCTATGTGTAAGTGTGTTAGGTATGAAATGAAAATTAATCCAAACAAACTGTCCCCAGCTGACAACAGATGTGCTGAGGGTGTCGGACCCTGACAGCAGTGCTGCAGATCTGGTGTTCAGCTCCATGGGAAACCTCAGTACTGAGGTTGGACACCTTGAGCACCAGGATTACCCTGGCAGGTTTGTTCCATGGCTTGTGTGGCTTTACAGTGCCTTGCAAATCTTCTTACAACCAATCATAGAGGTCTATTGGAGAAGTGGCTTAGGCTGTTAAATGTTTAAAATAATTCTCTTTAACTAGATGAAACAAAAAAATCATGCAAAAACACAATGTGGAATAAAAACTAGTTGTAGGCTGCAGCTCTCTGTATCTGCTTGCTGAATCTGCTGGTACATAACTGGAAGCTAACTGGAAGCTAACTGACAGCGAAAAAGTGTCACCAATATCTATAAATACTGAAAAATATATGAAAAATTATCAAGAGAAATATGCTACACATTTGATATAGGCTTGTCACATTCCACTTTCAGTCTCAGCCACTTTCGTGACATTGTTGCACCTCGCTGTGTAAACAGAACATGTACATTAACATGACTACATCTGTCTTCCAGGGCTGTTAACTTGTTCTCCCTGAATGATCTGGAGGAAGGTAAGATCAGCTTTGTCCACACTGGGGTCCCCACATCCAGGCTGGCGCTCAGGGTCAGCGATGGGATGAAGGTAAGTAATGTATTAGCTTAACAAAGATGCAATAAAGCTATAAGCTGTGATATGGAGTTTTAAGGCATTTTAGCCATGCTAGCAGCTTTACAGAAGGAAATGTTGGTCTATCGGGCTATTGGTCAGTTATTATGAAATGTGTCCATGGTTCCCCCCGAGGATAAACTTCGGTTGTACTGTTCATCTAGTGTCACTAATCCAGTGAAATATCTTAACATCTACTGAAATTATTTGCTACATTTTGTACCAACATTCACCTCCTTCATGTTTTTTAGATGAAAATGGTGAACATCAATATATTAACATTGTCCATGTGAACCTGTTCCTTCCTCCTCTTCTTCCTTGTTCTCTGCCTTTTCATTGAATCTAATTTCCTTCTTCTTTCCGCAGGTGAGCAACACAGTAGTTTTGAGGATTATGGCAGTGCCGCTCGAATACAAACTGGTGAACAACACCGGATTGGAGGTCAACCAAGGCGGGGCTTCCATCATCACAACCAATCACCTTGCAGTACAAGTTAATGTGGATGATCAAGCAGTGGAAATTCGTTACGAGGTTGAAGATTTGCCACAGTACGGTGAGCTCCAGCGGTTGCACTCAAGTGGTGAATGGAAACCAACAACTTACTTTTCTCAGAAGCTTCTTGAAAAAGAACGAATCAGATACCTTAACACTTACCACGGCCTACAGACTCAGCACAACATTACTGATTACTTCAAATGTAAAATCAGCATTGGTTCCCAGGCTACTGAGGAGGTTGTTTTTCCCATCATGGTACGCTGGATACACTTCAAAGTCACACGCAGCAAGATGGAGGTTAACGGTGTTCAGACTACTGTTGTCACTCCTGCAGAGCTCCATGTGATTTCTAAGGGTGTTAAACTCAATGAGAGTGACCTCCACTTCAGGCTACTGACAGTACCAAAGAAAGGGCAGCTAGTCCTCAAAAACACAGTTCTAGAAAGGAACTCAACCTTCAGCCAGAAGAATATCACAGACCGTTTGATGAAGTACGAGCTGCTCAACATGCTGCATGATGATACAAGAGACATGTTCAGCTTTCAGGTGTTTTCAACGCATGCCAGTTCAACAACTTATGACTTCAGAATCAACATAAAAGCAGAGTCGACTGCCATCACTGTCCTAAACAAAGGCCTGTCAACCCTGGAAGGAGGAAGTAAAGTCATCAGCAAAGTTATCTTGTTCACTCACACAGCAAGTAACCGGGAGGTCCATTACACCATCACAGTGAGTCCCAGACACGGGCAGATACGGAGGATCAACCTTTCAAACTCAACTTCCATTAATGACAACATTGTGACATTCACAAATCAAGATATAACTGAGGAGAGGATCATGTACGTTCACGATGACAGTGAGACCAAACAAGATTCCTTCACTTTTCAAATTATGGTTTACAAACCACACAAACGCACCAGCAAGAAGGAGGAAAGAAACCCAGCCGAACACACCTTCAATATCTCTGTGCAGCTCATCAATGATCAGAGACCTGTCAGGGTTGTTGATAAAGTTTTCCATGTGGCCCGCGATGGGCAGAGGTTGGTGACGTTAGATGACATTCGATACCGGGATGATGACTCAGACTTTGAGGATAGTTGGTTGGTGTACACACGGAGGGGAATTCCCATGGGAGAGCTGGTGATGGCCAGTGATACCAGTCACAAATTATACGAGTTCACACAACGGGACATCGAACAGGTTAATAAAAAATGTTCTTTTACAATCATAAAGTCTACTGAAGTGTTTTCCATCTACAGTCAACAACTCTTCTTTTCTCTCCTTTCAGAAAAAAGTGTTGTTTGTCCACAGAGGAGTGAGTTTTGGGCGTTTTGTGCTTTTTGTATCAGATGGAAAACACTATGTTTCAACACTGATGGAGGTGATTATAATGTCTTAACACACTTTGTATTTGATGATATTATTTATTTATAAGTGATGGTCAATTTCACTATTGATTTCCCATCGGAGTAAATATAGTCAAGCAGTATGTGTAGTAAAAGATATATAGTATAAGAAGTCAACATTAAGGTGGTTTTATATTTATATATTTTTTATTTATTACCAGCTTTAATTGTGTTTGTGATGGCATTTGAGTGAAAATAATTGAGGCTAATGATGTTAGATATGTGTTGGATTACTGCTGCTGTTAATAATTAATTTCTCTCTCTGTTGTGTAACTGGCTGATGCACCAGGTGATGGCGCAGGATCCTTACCTTCAGGTCAAGAACAACACGGGCCTCATGGTCCAGCGAGGTGGGATCACAACCCTGACCTCTGCTAACCTCAGCATCTTCAGCAACCTTGACATCCGAGACCCACAAGAAGTGACATTTGAAGTCTTCCTTCCACCCAAACACGGTGTGCTCTGCTTTTATGATGGCAATGGTGAAACTGTAACAAAAGCAGATGCAATTTCAATATTCACCCAGCGAGATTTGTTGGCGGGGCAACTGGCGTATCACCATGACGGCAGCCATGAGTTGTCAGATGGGTTTAATGTGACGGCAAGAGCAAGAGAGAAGAGCACAGAGAGGCAATTGGACAGAGGAAGGAGGGAAGTACATCTGGACATCGGAGTACCAGTAAAAATCTACCTGGAGAGTCACCAGAGGCCGCCAACGGTCATAAGTAACCATCCAGTGGTGGTGGCTGAGGGTCAGAATGTCTCCATAAGCAAGAAGCACTTAGAGGTAAGCCAATAGCCATAAGTGCATGACTCATCGATTACTTTGTTACCAAGTAAAATGTAAAATGTCCTGCTTTGTTTGAATAGGTGGTTCATGAGGACAGCCAACCCTCAGAGATAGTTTTCACTGTCCAAAGTCCTCCCGTCCTGGGCTTCCTTCACCGGTTTCCCTCCAACGACAAGCACCAGAACAACAATGGAGAACAGCAGCACTTCTATCAAGTACAGCCAGCCGTAGGTTTAAATCTGACACACTTTTCACACAAAAACAGCACTTGAGGAGTTTTTCTGCTCTGTTCCTCCATGCAGGGCATCAGGGACTGGCCAACAACTTCCTTCACCCAGGAGGACCTAAACCAGGGATTGATCATCTACCATCAGCAGGCTTCAGGAAGCACCAACGACTCTGTTCTGTTGGAGGCAACCAATGGGGTCACAAAGGTTGGACCTATCAGGCTAGAGATTGACATCATCCCTATCCTGCTCCCTCTACAGGTACAGTGTGTCTGTAAGGAGGGACAGATTTATTTTCCCCCAGCCAAATAACACAGAGTAAGAATAATCCGATCTGCTTCTCCAACCAGTAAATCAGTGCTATCATCTGGTCTTTAGGTGTCTGACTTGACCCTTGATGAGGGGTCGTCCCTGCCGCTGACCTCTGACATCATCAAGGTGGCCAATCATCACTTTTCAGGGATGAACTTCCTGTACCAGGTCACCGTTCCACCGCGACACGGACACTTGGAGCACGGCCGGATCCCAGGGATGCCCATCACGGCTTTCACTCACACTGAGGTTTGACTGATGCAGGGGACATTTTTTTGTCATTCTTTTAAAAAGGGCTAATTTGGTTTAAAGAGTGATTAGGTGTGGTCAAATAAAGGTTTCATTAGCAATGCACATTTCTCAAAGCAGCACTTTAGTGGGAGCGGAACTGTGAAAGGTATATAGTCGGTAATGGATAATTAAAGAAACACTCAACTTAATGAACCTCTTTCCTTTAGTGCATCCTCAGAAAAGTGATACTTAAAAGGCACTTATTGTCTAAAGATGCTTTTTTAAAAAGCCTCTCCACAACATAAAGAGGCCTGGAAAAGATACTTTACGATGATTTCCGTGTTAATATGCTTTCAGGAAACCATACTCAGCTCCGTCCCACTCTCCTCTGTTTTGTTACTTTGTACCTGCATTCTCAAGGTGGTTTCATGGTTCTGAAATCACACTAAATGAATTGGGGAACATTCATCTCTGTGTGATGACATGTTGACTGTTTATAATCGAGCAGGGATGGAATCATTCTCTACATGAATATCTTCCCCCTCGCTTCTTTCTCCAGGTAGAACGTGAGTACATCTCCTATATTCATGATGGCAGCGACACATTGAGAGACAACTTTACCATTGTGGCCAATCAGACGGAAATCAGGAAGCACAGTCTGCCCTGCACTGCTCACATCACTGTCATACCTGTCGATGATGAGACTCCTGTTGTTTCAACCAACAAGGGCCTAAAGGTGAAGAGTAACAATATTAGATTAATGTTTTTCGGCCACATTCAAAACTCTGACTGCATTGCCTTTCCTGAGTAATGATTGATGATGATTTTTTTCGTCTTGTTTCGTCAGGTGTGGGTGGGTTCAGTTACAGAAATCACCACAGATGATCTGAGTGCAGAGGACTCAGACACTCCTGAGCCTGAGAGGCTGGAGTTCATCGTCACTCCGCCCAGCAACGGCCACCTGGCCCTGAAGATCGCCCCCTCCAGACACATCCTGAACTTCACCCAGCATCACATACAATCCGGACAACTGATGTTCATACACAGTGGTGAGTGTATTTTGCTATTTGATTTATCTTTTTCAAGACCTTTTGACCAACAGACAAGTGTGGAAGAAATAAAGGAATAACCCCACTGTTTGCTTGATGTGGACTCTGTTCTTGTGCAGGTGCTTTATCGGGTGGCTTTCAGTTCCAGGTGAACGACGGCTTGAACTTCGCCCCTCGCCAGATCTTCAGCACAACTGCCCACTCTCTGGTCCTTTCCCTGCAGAGAAATCATCCCCTGGAGGTCTACCCAGGTAGGACGTTACAGTAAAAAACCTGGTACTAAGTTGACTTAATTAAAGTCACAGGTGGAAGGATATGTTTTAGACAGCCATTTCCCCTATACAGCACACAGTTTTTTCATCTGAACTTAGCCTGTCAATCAATCACTTCTCAACCTGGGTTGAACTTTATTAGATTAAAACATTCTCATCAATATATTTCTTTTTATTTTCTTTCCCTTTTTTTTATTAAAGTGTTCAATAGTTTGTAGCCCCAATCCTGCAATGATTTTTGGTCAAACTAAGTCTTAAAAAGGACAGCTAAATGGAGTGCAGTTATACAACAATGGCACTGGGTGGCACCACCAGTCTAAGCATTATGTTTCTGCCTACGGATTGTAACACTCCTGTGCCCAGTCAGTGCCAGGCTGATAGTGCCACTTTCCACTTATCAAGAATTCTAACTAAACACGCTAAGTTACATAAATGAAGCTTTTATTCTGAAAGTATAGAGCTGTGGTTTTTAATTTAATTTCTTTTTTGGCTGATCATTAATTAATTTCACTTGTTCTTAGCTCATCTGCAGTTTTGTGGCTGTTTAAAGTGAAACCATGGTGATGTCTCCTGATAACACATTTAACCAGGTTCATTCACAACTTTTCCTTTCTCCCAATGTGTCTTTGTCCTGATCAAAGGCTCTGTGACCCCAATCTCTAAGCTGGAGCTTCAGGCCATCACCAACGATGTCAGCGACATCAGAAGAAACCACTCTGTGATCTTTGCACTGACTACTCTTCCTAAACTTGGCAGCCTGGTCCGACGTATGCCCGACAACTCGACACGAAACATTTCCATGTTTACACAAAGCATGGTAGGGATTTACACATCTCAGCATCGAAAGAAAGCTTTGGTTTACTTTCCAAATAAAGCGGCGACCTCTCTCTTTTGTTTCTCAGGTGAATGATGGAGTTATCTTTTATGATCAAAACAAGCCACAGTCAGTGGGATGGCCGTCTACGGACTATTTCTCTTTCACCGTGTCCTCTCCTCCTGCTTTCCTTCCTCCACACACCTTCACCATCTTAATCTCCCACAAGACCAACAAACACCTTGACAGCCTTCAACACAAGACCAAGCTGCTGAACAACGCAGGTGCTGTGCGGCTGTGTGTGTGCAGAAATATCTATTTCTTATTTGAAAGAATATGAGTAGAAGAAGATCAGTTGAGGTGTTTGTATCTGTTATTTAGGTGCAGTGGTGGCTGAGGGAGGCAGGGTCACAATTGACAGGTCTAAGCTTGATGCCTCCAACCTCCTGGGGAAAGTTCCAGAGCACCACCGGAAAGACCACCACATCCTGTACCGCGTTATTTCACTGCCACGCCACGGGGCTCTGTCCATACGAGGACATAACCTCACCAGGTGCTTGGCCCCTTTCTGGTGTCTCGATTAAAAGAACTGAACCATAACTGGCATATATGGGATTTTCTAATAATTAATGCTTTTTTTTATATTCATCTTTTCTCAGGATCCAACCTGATTTCTCTCAGGCCACCCTCAACAAGTTTGGCATCACATACGTCCACGATGACTCAGAGACGACACGTGACAGCTTCACCTTCCGGGCCTGGGTGGCTCCTTTGGATCTCTCTTCCTCCTCCCCTTCATTCTCTGCTTTTTCCTCTGATTCCTCCCGCTTTTCTCCTCTCCATTCAGCCTCGTCATCCTCCCTTTCATCATTAGATGTTGTTTCTGATCACCATGCCAAGGAGGTGCTGGCGGTGACGGAGACATTCAACATCACAGTGACACCGGTCAATGACCAGCCGCCACTTATCCGGAGCAGAGCCCCAAGTATGAAGGTGGTAGTTGGAGAGAGAGTTGTACTAGGACCAGACTATCTGCAGGTGGGTCAGTGTAAAGAGTTTAGCTGTCAAAGCATAACTGCACAGTTATGCTTCAAAATGTTTTATTTATCAGTAGTGATATTTTATAGTTATGTATCAAACACAAATACAAGCCTTATAAGCCTTTTCATCTTAAGTGTGTAAGGAGATCAGAACATCCACACAAGTCTCAGTAATAACAGAGATGGTCATATAAAGTCTGTTCCTTTCACAAGCCATTGTAAAGAAATTACAGTTTTTGGGATATGGAAAAGATTTCCATGCATACTTTTTAAACTCTATTAGACCAACAACAACAATACTTTAACATGAATGTTAACTTTAAACTTCTTGTCCTGTCACTCTGCATGTCCAGGTGGAGGATCATGACACCCCTCCAGAGGAGCTGCACTATCTTGTGATCAGTAAGCCCAACAATGGCTACCTGACGCTGGGGGAAAGACCTGAGCCAGTGACCTCCTTTACCCAGTATGACGTTAACCACGGGAGGCTGCACTTCACACAGCAGGTGAAGAGCCAGTCAGGAGACTTTAATTCCTTTTTTGAAAATGTGTGTGCATTAGTGATGTACATTTAAAGTGCTGTGATGATGGAATGGTATAACATCATCTGAAGACTAAGGTTTTAGCTTATAAAACATTGTGCATGCATTGATGTCTACCGTGTGTTATTGCCACTAGGGGTCGTGAAAGACAAAAAATGTTCTAATCCTCCAAAGTTCAAATTCAGTTAATGAACCTAATCATGGCCTTCCTGTGTCCTCTCTGTCAGGGTAAGCCCTCAGCAGGTGTTTTCTACTTCAATGTGACCGACGGTCATCATCGTCCGCTCTACAAACTGTTTAGTTTGGAGGTGATAAAGCCCTCTGTCT
>CAFUXE010003078.1:193383-233177 GCA_903364295.1 Serranus cabrilla
GAAGATACAGATAAATGATTGCAATAAATTCTACTGTCATTTATTTAATGAAATGCTTTTCCATTGTGTTACATTACAAATGTTAAGAAGCAGTTTCATTGTGGTGAATTACGTGCTTGTGAAGAACACAGGCACCAGCTGGCTGCTGGTGTATTCTATTATAAAACTTGTGAAGTAAAACCCCAGGAGAGGATGTGAAGTCACACCTGACATTAGAACACTTAACAGAAACACTCTACATGATCTTACAGTTAACAGGATTAGATACTGTAAACCATTGCAATGCATTTTATCTCAGTGATCTACTGTATCGTCCATTTTTATTGGTTATATTCACCAAATTCTTTGTGAAGCTCAGTGTGTTGCCTTCTTCACAGTGCCTGACTCTGCCTAGCTCCCAGCTTATACAAAAATGGGCAAGAAGGTGCAGCATGGGTGCAGCTGAGGAAAGCCCAAATGAAGCCCGGGGTAAGTTGAATTTAAAAAATGGTGAGCAGTGAAACAGTGTGCACTGGGCTTTTGGGACACATTTTCTGTCATTTGGTGGGCGTGTTAGAGATGTTACCCAATTATTCGCAGCGTAAACTTGCAGCCAAATTTAAAAAGTAGGGCTTTTGCATGTGCAACAGGGTGTTCAACACACCACAGTTTAAATAAACATTTTGTAGGTACACCACCACTTAAATATAAATCACTTTATCTAAGACTAAAAACGTGTTTGTACCAGGCTGTACATTTTTTTATTTCTGCTGTAAAGTTAGACATTTTAACATGGGGGTCTATGGGGATAAACTCGTTTTTGAGCTAGTCCAAGTGGCCATTTGTGGAACAGCAGTTTTGAGCACTATCAAAATACTGTGATCAGCTGGTTACTTAAAATATACAGATCTATGAGCTTATTGTGGTTAGCTATCGGTTTGACAGGAATGTTTTAGAGTAGCAGGTTAGCATAAGAGAAGGGCAACCATCATTAAAACCAATATTTATTATCTGAAAATGTCCAACGTTGGCACCCTCAAGTGGTAGTATGAAAACAGACAGTATGCAGTGAAAAAAACACAATTTCCATCAAGATTGTCTTTTAGCAATAAAACAAAACTTTACCGTCAGAGGAATTTGAAACATGCTATAATCACATAAAAAGCCTACATATAGTGACTTTAACCGGGAGGAGCTGGGTTCAAAGCTTTAATGCTCAAGAAGCATCCGAGTGTCTGTACCCTGAGCCTGACCTCTGACCTCCCTTGATTGAGGGAAAGCAGAAAACAGATGTGGACTTCAGGTTTTATTACCCAAAGCCGCTTTGAGAAAGAAATACAACTGTGGTGCTGCTTCTCAAAACAAGTTCACAAACAAATAGAGATCAATAATTGTTTAAGGTCTGGCAGCATATAAACTAAAATGCATAACACAGGACGTCAAATTATAATATTGCTAGTAAAGATGTGATAGCATCCAAGTTGTGAGAGATGTTAGACATCGAAAGTAGGTCAAATTTCAAGCTGCAATGAAATCCAACTACTAAACTCACACCCATTTTGTCTCTTTCCATAGTCACAAACAATCACTTCCATACTTTCATGTCCCATCTAACAATACTGAACAGGTCATTCAAGTAAAAACAGACACATAGAGAGATAACACAAATGATTAAACTCATAAAAATCCTTGACTTTCAAACATTACAACATCCAGTTTAAGTGATTTGGGGAGTTTCGTGTCTGCGTTTCTGTTGAGTTGCCGTGTTCCCGGACGGAGGGTTTCCATGAAGTGTTAAGGCAGTGGAAGCATGGAGCGATCACGTGACCCTGAAACCGGGAATGGAGAGGCAGCCCCGGCACATTGAGAGCAGCTGTTTTTAATATCTGTCGCAGTCCCGCTGAGTTGCAAGATGTGCCTGGAGCGTCAGCAAAATCCCTGTTACTGGTACATTCATCAGAGCCGTCCAGATAATCCAAGAAGTTGTCATTCCAAAGCCCAGTGGCCTATATTTTTTTGAAAAAGAGTGGTGTATTTCTTTCAATGCTTGTACCAGGACCAGGATTCACCGCATCAAAAAAAGTTTTCTCTCTTAAACGATGATAAGACGTTCTCCGTTACTGAAGGAAGAACCCATCAATCATCACTGTCTGCTTCGCTCTTCAAGCCTCCCCCCTTCATTTTCCTCAAGGCCTTTGTAGTCCAACTTCTCTGATCCCTCCCTCTCTTCCTACTGGACATCTACTCATCATATCTCTGAAGGGCATCCTCCAGCTTGGCGGTGATCTTCTTGAAGAAGCCGATCTGCTCACGGAGGTGATGCTGCATCTGTGAGCGGAAGTCCCGTACACGTGTGCGGTGGAAGTGCTGGATCTCTGCCAGCGTGGCGCAGGAAATGATGTTGCAGCGGTCGTGGAGCTCACCTTCCTGCTTTGGACAGTCTTTCACCTTGGTCAGTGCACCTGGAAAAAGTGGTATAAGGAGGGGGAGGGAAGAGAGGGACAAGACTGAGAAAGTGTAGCAGGTTTACAGATTATAAAGCTGAACTAAAACTAGAACTAAAACCAAACCCAGAATAACAGGATTATTACTCAACTAGAGCCTCTGAAACAATCATTCTACACAGTGGTTTTACTTTTTGGGCTTCTCTGGCTTTAGCTTAAAATCTAATGGACAGATATTAGAGTGGTATTGACCCTCTCAACTATTGACAAATGTTGAACTTAAACCAAACTTTTTGAACTTTTGAAATTAACTTTTTCTTCAATGAACACTGTCTACTCTACCACAAGCCCAAGTCGTAAGCTGTGAGAATGGACAGACAAGACTAAAGAGACATACTTAAAATGTAACACAAAACGTATTTTATAATACCAACAAATTAAACATTGTTTAGTTATAAAGGGTTCGGGTTAGGGAGTTTAAATCAATACTCACTAATATGTACATAAAACTTTCTAACCCTATTACATTAAACTAGTGAAGCTAGTAGCGTTAACGTTAGAACAAGCTTGCACAACCAGTTAGCCCTACCAGTTAAGGCTAATTTATGCATCCTTTAAGTAAAGAATTAAATGGTATTTTAAACAATGTAATTGTAGATGCCCACATACATTGGTATGGTTGTCAAGTACAGTACTTCCCCTAGACAGCAGCGCAGAGTCAAAAGTTTCAACAGCAATGGCGATGGTGGAGAAGGCCGAGTGTCTCCTCAAAAAGTACTACAATTTTTTTAATTTCTTTGTCGTGTCCTATTGTTGTATCCTGCTGTAACTATTAGCTACACTGCCCCAGTGGTTTACACTCGTCAACATACATAGGCTGTTAGACAATGGACAAAATGAATGCAGAGTATAAACAGAAGGCTTCACCTGTATGAGTATCTACTATTGAGTATAGATGAACTGAAGACTCAATGGTGAAGGGCAAGCTAATTCTCCAATCTGACCCCGTCACTTTTGTTCATACTTCAGACATGAGCTGGTTGTTGCAGACTTTTTCCAGGATCTTTGAAGTTACCCAACGCCCATTCATGACTCAGAATGTTTAGTGTGACTAAACTTTGAGGGGGGAAGTAGTTTGGATCCAAAAAAATAGATGAAGAGGAACTCTGAGAAAGGCTCTTACGCAGCAACATGTGGAGGAAATGATGATCTAGCTAGCAGCTTGGCACAGATCTCCTTCCTGACCTCACCGACCTCTCTTTGGAGATCTCTCTCTAACACACCATATCTGCACAAGTTCACTAACAAACTGAAATTAACTTGGACTTTGCTCTCCTCGCTGCCAAGGCGATTACAGAGCTGTAATCTGAGCTCTTGTACTGTTGGCTGGTGGGAAACTTGTTCAGCTCTGTAACTTTCTGCAACCCCCTCTCTCACACACACATACACACACCCCTCCCCTCGTCTACTTCTTCCTCCTTCTCTTCAACCCGCTGTATCACCGGGAGGAAGGAGGAAAAGAGGGAGAAGAAAAGAGGAGGAGGGGAAACTAATCCTGAGACTGCTCCATTTTACATTCCTGCAGTCCCAGGGCAACACAGGACAAGAGGCCCAGGAATCTCTTCACTCATTCAAATCAGATGTAGCCTTTGGTCCTTACAGACAGATCGGGCGAAGACGGACGATACTGTACAGTGACATTTAGGTCAACGAGGCTGTCTGTTTAGACGCCTAGCAACTATTTTTCTAGCTAATCTGAGCTGAAATGTTGCCACGTTTTTTCCTGTTATTGGAGAAATGCTCAGTTCTATATGTGATATAGATATTTGTGGAATGTAGACCTGTTGGAGATATATGTGTAACATGAAACCTAAAGTCAGGTTTTCTTTGTATGCTAAATCAAAGGAAGGTAATTCAAGCTTCATCTTTTCACTTGTGCAAACATTTTTCTCTCAATTAGGATCCTTCACCAAATTGACTGTTATGGAAACTGTGACTAAACCAGCCGTCTCTACTTAAGGTAGTTATTTCACAACAATGACAAAAGTGCAGACTTTGCATTGTGAGGCTCATTGGTGCTACTCAGCAGACAAAAGTTTCCTTTGACAGCAGTGGTTGATTACTCAGAGTCTGTGCTTCGTTCTCATGAACATTAGGTCAATGACTCCCTTCGTTCAACTCGTAAAGTTGTTCACCAATTTGTTTGCAGTAAAACACATGCACGAAACAAAACGTTTTTTCTCTATTAGGAAACAAGCATTTTGGCAGAATTCAATGACATGGGGTGAAAAGTTATACCCCAAAGAATGAATGACCATTTTGCTTAAATAACCAGAATTTGGTGTGGAGTCTAAATATTTTAAATTTTCTTTTAGCTGAGATAGTCTGTATTAAAAAAAACAGAAAGAAAGAAAAAAAGACTGCTGTTCCTCTTCTTACCATATATCTCAATTACTTTTTCTTTTTTAGCACTGTTAACATTAACATTGTACAACACTAGCTACAGTTTCAAGAACTGAAAACTATGCATGAGCCCAAAAATAATGACAGTGCTTTTTGTGAGATCTGTGAAAGCAGAAATGATGATATCATATCCTATGACATTACTATGAGTGCGTTTGGTTATATTTGCGTACGTCTTTCAGGGTTAAGATGACGTGAAATTGTTGTTGCACCCTTCATCATGTTTCATTTTGAATAAGTTCCCCCGGTTGAGTCATTGCCCCATTTCGTACGAATCAGCACATATTTCTCATGAAATCATGCTTAACAGAGACACATTAATATTTCACATATTACTAAAGTTAAAGGTCCCGCTACTCCCAGCTACAGAGCTTTTTACAGTCATTCCCTGGCTGCAATGATGGTGCAGATATGCTAAGCATGCCGATGCAGACGACTCAGAAATGCTGACCAATCAGAGCAGACTGGGCTTTTTAAATAGACTGTGCCAAAACTGAGCATTTCAGACACAGATTTATACAGAGAGACAGTGTGAGTAAAAGTGTGTGTTTTTTGACCATTAAAGCATGTAAACATGTTAGTTGTCAATTTGCAGCAGAAGTGAGAGGAATGTTCAAAGTTAGACGCTCTTTGGGGGACAGGAAACAACATGCTACTTGTCACTCAGAAAGTAGGTGAACTCCTGTCACTCACAGGGACTATTGGGATTCAGACTGTGTTTCAGTCGTTTTGAGCTGTGATTGTGTGTGGAGAACAGAGCTCAGCGGACTATAGAAACAGTGCCTCTAGGTTTGGCAAACGTCAGGACTTTGTGTGCCAGGAGCAACTCCCTCCTCCCAACCTGCAGGGAACTAACAAGCTAACTCCTCTACAAGTCCTTTGTACACGTCTGTGTGAGTGTGTGTGTTTTTCTGTGTTTTCCTGTGAGCGAGTACAGGCTCTCACAGTACCCAGAGTTTTACAATGGACTAGCTGTGGGTTTCAGTTTTCGACCCAGATTGACAATTCAGTAAACGAAAACAGATGTTGAAACAGTTAGAATCGAGGTTTCTGTGTTTTATCTGCCCTTCTATTGGCATGAATAATACAGGGGGGGATACAGGCTGGGTGGCTTTTGGAAACATCATTCATTATTTTGCAATCCAAATAAAAATAAATAAATCTGTCTTTTGTTTCAGAAGAGATGATACAGCCTGTCAGCCAGCCCTCCACCCTGCAGAGGCATCCATGAGTAGGACTCCAGACCACTGAATCCCTATCAGCTCCATTTGATGCTAACTCTTGATCTCTGACCTCCCTGTGAAGAGAAATGTGCTTGGTCCTACATCTGTTTAATTTCTTGCAAGCATGTTGGGAGTTTTAATGGATTTTTTATCAGTTGCTATCACATACTTCTGCACAATTTCCTTTCCCCCCAGGTTATGACATGTTTTGCATTTAAATCCCACATTGAAGGACTGAGTGGAGTGTGTTAAAGAATTTAGACTCTGATATTTACACTAGAAATTAGCTCAATGTGGACACATTTATGCTATTCAGCACACATTGTGGTTCTGATTTCAATGCCCCACCTTTCTGCACATGGATGATGTCAGGGAAATTGGCCAGGTGTCCTCTGTAGAGGTCCAGCAGGTCAGAAATTGGAGCCAGGTCCTGACTTGGCTGCTCAGCAAAATACTCTCCCACCACCTCGTAGGCCTCTCCGGTGTAGGCGATGGCTTTGTTCAGGCCATCTGAGTAGACCTGCTGGTCCAGCTCAAACGCCTGCCCCAGGAGTGTGAAGGCCTGGCCGACTTTCTGGTACTCCTTCTTGAACCCCGCCATCTGCTTGCGAGCAAACTCGGTGATGGTGGTGTTCACGACCACGATGTTCTCGTCCATCCTCTTGGTGAAGCTCTTGAAGCCTTCGATCTTGCTCTCGACTTCCTGGAGGTCCAACGGGACAGCAGGCGTGCTAAATTAAAGAATTTGAATCATTTTAGATCTTGTGACTTTATTCTGAAAAGCCTTCATGATCATTTTTATGGAGGCATTACATCATCTTTTAATGTTATCCCTCTCTTCTTATCTCATGCTCACTATCAGGCACTCCCTATGATGAAAGCTTTCAGTTACAGCTGAGTGAAACAAGGAAGACTGATAACAGTGACCTACTAAAGGGCAAATATTATCCACTGTTACATTATACCACCATAAAATGGGTAGACAAACAGGAACATCCATACTTTATTAAGTAAAAAAGGTCAGGACGATAGAGCCTTATTGGAAACCTTATCTTTATTATAGCAGCATTGCATTCTGGTCAATTACCCTGCTTTTCCTGTTGTAGTTGGTGGTCTCTACCAAGCTGCAACCTTCAGGCCCAAAAAGTGCCTTAAACCTATATTCTTTCATGTGGCTCACTGGGGAAGAAGTCTATCTGTATAGAAGTCTATGAGAAAATTAACCTTATTCTGATCTAATATATTATTTCAGTAGACATTTTCCTAACGAGTTAATGGTGAAATTGTTAGTTTCACGTCTTCTATAATACAACAAGAAGTTTATTAAGTAAATTATGGCCCAATTTATAGCATGATATACAATAAAGTAGGTATGCTTTAGGGTATGGTGTAGAACTTTGACCCTTTAAATTTTGTTTTTAGTATATGAAGTTAATTGTAACATTTTGGTTGCCGAAGAATGTCTTGCGGGCACTAACCAATAACTTTTCCACTAGCCAAAATGTGCATCCCACGTAGCATCACAGTTAATGTCAGCTAACAAAGAGCAGTACGTAAACCTGCCTCCTACCTGATAGTGAGGAAGAAATTGGCCCCAACCAGCTCGTCCCTCTCCGCCTTCCTCTTGCCCTGTTTCCAGGCCTTCTCATCCGCCCCACATGTTAGGAAATGCTGGAAAACATCACAGCGCGCCAGAACGGGGTGGCTGATCATGTGGTTCATCCACCAGATCAGCCCCTTCCTCCGCTTGGAGATGAAGTCTTCCTCGAATCGGCCAGTGGCCTGCTTCTCTGGCAGATGGGGCACTGAGATGACCGGGAAACGCTCCACGAGACGGGCGTACAACCAGTCAAAGTGCTTATACCTGCAGGATGTAGGAAGAGGTGTGAAATGGTTTGGTAAACCGGTACGAGGGAGATTAGGAAGTGAAGTAAACAACAGTAAAGTACAGTGAGAGGGAGTGAAAAGGATGGTATTCTGTTAGCAAGTGTAATGATTTCTTTCTCAGTAGGCCCAAGTGGAAACTGAAATGTAAGGGAGTAAGTGTTGGTTTGAAATGACAGACCTACTGACAGGGAAACAATGTGAAAGGTGCAGAGGGAGTCTCAGAAAGAGATTCTTGAGGACTCCAGAGGGCAAAAGGCCACGGTCAGCTCTGTTTTTGCAATTTTGTGGGAACAATTGTGGCCACAGGAAAAGCCACAGAAACATGTATTTTTAAATGTATGGGGGCCGGGGGGATCCGGTGAAGAAAGTTGGGAAAGCCCAGAGAGGGAATAAGATGAGGAAGAGGAGGAGGAAGACAGCCTATACCTGCGGTTGACTTGTATGTTGGTGTGCGTTGGGGTCAAGCCATAGGACATGTAGCTCTTCATGCCTTTGAACTTGGTCTGCTTGGTTGGGTCATCAATGGTGCACGTGAATGGATACGGGTCCTCCTGCCACTCTGGTCCATGCTTACCCATCACCACGCAGATCCTGTCCCCATCCTTCACGAAAGCAGACGCCTCCCCGAGGAGGAACGCCTCCCCTCCGGACTTGACGAATGTGGAGAACCTGTTGAGGTTCCTCCCCACTGTGGCTGAACTCTTGGCATGCTGCTGATGCTGCTGGGTGCTCTCACGCCGCCCAGGCAAGGAGGTGGTCACCGGGTACAAGGGGGGAGAGCTGCCAAGACCCTGAGGCACATCGGTCGCAGGAGAGCTGTCGTCCCAGTCGTCATCCCAGTCGTCATCACTGCCCTGGCTAGTGTGGAAGCTCCCTCCAGCACTACCACCGCTGCCAGCCCCAAGTCCCCTCTGAGACTGGGTGTCCGAGGGGGTGTAGGAGGTGTGCGTGGGCGTCAGGGCTTTGGTTTTTGGCGAGGAGAGGCCATTGTTGTTGGTATTGGAGGTGATGTGGTCCCTGATGATCTCCACATAGGAGGCAGGGAAGAGGCCAGCCTCCCCCCTGCTGTTCTCCCCCTCCAGCCAGCCCTCCAGCTCCTCCTCGCTGAACAGAGTCACCAGCTCATTCTCATTTATGGAGATCTCCCCTGGGTTTTCAGAGTGGAAGTCGTACAACACTCTGGCCTTTAACGCCATACTTTTAGTACTAATATCACTACAGTTTCCTGCCTTTGTTGCTGCAAGAGTTTCTTTTATTCCCGGATTAAACCTTTAAGACCTCTCTGAAACTTGAATGAGATAAGATCACGCATTGGCAACAGCAGCAACTGGGACTATATTTTTGTAGTTTTGTCAAAATCAAACAGGCTTGTATCTGAGATCCATGCATTAAAGAACAAGAAGGGAAACACACAGGCTTGTATCCGACACCCACCTCCTCTCTCCGCTCCTCTCAAATATCATTTGTTTCCATGCAGAACTTAATCCAAGTCGGAAAACACAGAGGAAACTTGTTTTTACTGGATATTTTCTCTCCGAGGGAAGATGCCAGTAACAGTTTAAAGTTGACGAACTTGCGACGGCTGTGTAGCTGTTTTAGTCCTCCAGAAAGGAGCCGGGGGAAAGTCCTTTTTTCCTCCTCTCCCCGAGATGCTTGTAAGTTAAAGGCACCAGTCCTAACACGTATAGACTGGCCGACTAACGGAGGGTGGAGCCAGCAGCAAGTTCAGTCAAGTCACTGAATTCATACATGGAAAAAAACCCGCATAACCTCATTCTACAGCTTCATCATCATATGCATGTATCTATAAACTGGCATCCACCGTACTTTGAATATGCCTTAATATCAATATTTAAATCGCTTTTGATAACATCCAAATGTATTATTCATTATTTGAATAAGTTTATTCGCCAATTTCCAGAGATCACAACTACACATTAAATTAAATGTAATGGAGTGTATACTAGACATCTTGTTTCCAACTTATAAATAAATCAATTTGCATATTCATAGGATGGCATTTTCAATGAGAAGGGAGTAGATAGCTTTCAATATAATAATTTCTAAACAAGGGAATTTAACTTCTTTGTGAAAAAAAAAACAGTTCGTATATTAAAAAAGGCCCAAGTGAAGACAAGCAATCAAGTCAATTCCCAAATCTAAATTTACAAGTCCCAGGTCAAGTGAGTCAAGCCCAAATTCAAGACTTTAAAGTCAAGTCTAAAGTCCTAAACTTTAATTTGCAAGTCCGAAACACATCATAATGCGCTTATTTATTTGATAAACACGTTTGTAAACACAAGTTAGACTGAACTTATTCATTGGTGTTAAACTCCAAGTCAAGTTGCATTATGGCAACAACAAAAAAATGTAAACAAAAAAGCCTCTTTGTTTAGTTGTCTACTACAGATATTCATAATTGTTCTTCTATGTCACATTTCCCCAACAGTGTGCATTTTATGTTCATTCAGTTTGAAAAATAATCAGCTTTATTAAACTTAACAAGGTTAAAGACACACTGAATATAAAGTTGTAGCTGTCTTTTCTTTTCTTCCACTACATTTAAAAAGAATGCTTACTACTGGATTGCATTACTCTATGATATGATATGATATGATATTATATTATATTATATTATATTATATTATATTATATTATATTATATTATATTATCCGGCCACTAGAGGGCAGTGGTTTGACAGTGAGAGGAGACGGCAGTTCCTCCTCCTGTCCAGCTATTGGCAGTAAAGCGACTTTCACGTTGGATTCTGGCGATGTTAATCTGTACAGACAAAGAATGTTATAATCAAACAAATGCTGCACGTCTTTTGATATTATATTTCATCAAACATTATTTGCGCCATATCGAGAATAATGGTCGCCTCGGTTTGAAGCGTCCGGTACGGAATAAACGAGGACGATGTGATGATGTGAAACCTGCGTGGACTCACAGCCGGAATGTTTTAATTTGGAGTAAGAAGGTAAATATGAGACATGTTAATGAACTGTCACAGCTTTGTTCTGGTGTCTGCTGAATTGTGCTTAGCCTTTGTTAAGGTTTAACGGGGGTTAACTGACTACTGTCAGCTGAATGCGTCTGTGGTAGTTACGACAGCGTTTTTTCTTCTTAGAAATGAAAGGGCTGAAGAGCTCATCAAAATACATACAATACCAAAACAGACTCCAAATATGTATTTTTTCACTATAACGAAAAACCAAACAACGACAGTAAATACGTATTATCTTCATGTTTTCAACCACAGACGCACTCAGCTGAACAGGGTCACTACTTTAACCGTAACACCTGCAGACATGTGATGGACATTATGATGGTTTGAATGTAACTAGTTTGAAGTGAGAGTTTGCACGCGCATTTTACTTATCCAAATATGTGTTGTTCTTGTGTGAATGCATAGTGTTCAGAGAGGTATATTATAATTCCAATGCATGTTTATATATTATAAGCTATTATAGGTTGGCACTATTATCTGTTATATTTCCATAGGCCATTATTTACATGCACTGTACGTATGTATTCAGATAATAGAATGGATAGGCCTTACATTTCATACTGAAATTTGATTATACTATTTTTGTTATCTTTCATGGCTTTGTTGTTGTTTGCAAAGTACTAAGTAGCTAACACAGATTTTAGGAACAGTATGTAAAGAAAAACACGTGAGGAAAAACAAGACAGACAAAAATACAGTTTATTTTCATAAATAATTGTTGTCTCTCTATCTCCAGCTTTTTATCATGTCCGACCCGGTCCAGACCACCTCGGACAGTCTGTGTAAACTCGTCCGCTGGGCTCACAGCCACGGCACCATCTGCAACCTCATCCCCAGCCTGCAGCACCTCACCTGTGGCTCCCCGGAGCCCAGTCCCCGTGGCAGCAGCGTCCCAGTCGCCGCGTGGAGTTGCGGCGCTGGTCACGCCTACCACTGGCCCCTCAGCGACAACAGCAACAGCTGCGGGGGCTCAGCTAATACCAGCCAGGAGAGGTTTGTTGGACGGCGTCCATCCAATAAGGTAAAGTCAGGATTTAAGCTACTTTATCTGTATAATCTTGAATTGAATTGTATCTCAATTAGAGTTGTTCAGTATAACTGTAATACATCAGATGCTCTTTAAATGCAGTTTCATTGGTACTATCCCAATGTTTAACCTTACAGACTGACCACAAATCCATGGTAAAGCTCATCCAGTGTTAAAAACAGGGAGGACCTGAAAAAAAATATTCAAAAAAAGTATTTCATATGTATTACACTTGATCAGAACTGTCAAATAGAACCATGCACATAAATAGATGAATGTATCACTTCCTAAACTGTCAAAAGCTGTACCAAACACATCTTACTCTTATATTTGCAGCCACAAATGTCCAATTTATACAGGTTTCTTCAAGGATTGTGCCATGGTTGTGTCATCTTAATTTGAAGATTAAAAGGCTGTGTTTTGGGTGTATACATAATGGTGTATTCAGTCTCAAAATGTAGCGTTTGATGTGATTGCTTCCTGTTTCTGCATTGTCCATCAGAAATGACTTTCTATACATATGGAAATATGGCTAATTTTATTTTGATAAAACATTTTTTTTATATTCAAGTTGCTAGCTATCAAAGTGTTTTTTGTACAATACCATCCATCAAGAGCCACACTTTTTTATAAATCCTAGAGTGTAGACCATATTTAAAGATGGACAGCCTGACAGCTCCCAAAAAATGAAGCCGTGACATGATCGCCATCTGCTGGCTGACTGCTGTATGGGTCACTCACTTACCACTTCACCTTCAATGTTAGTGGATGGGACATGTGCCAGGTAGTTTTTTTCACGTTGTGGCATTTTTTTTCTGATAAGTTTGCTAAATTCAGATTCTGGTTCTAAATTATGACACATGCGCAAAATTGAAGCATCTGCATCCAGGATATTTTGGCTTCATTTTTGCAGGAAGAAGTGGAGAAGCTCCAGTCATGTGTTTAAACACTCTGTGCCTTAGACATACAGACTTTAAAGAGGTGCACTAGTAAGGATTTTGTATTGTATTTCCACAAAGTTTGGGGGCTCGCAAGGTACATGTTTAAAAAAAAAAAAAAACAATGTTTAAAATCAGAGTCGACCTGGAGATTCAGTCTGTAACTTTAATTCCTCTTTTTGTTACCTTCCAGGTGACAGTGAGAGCATCGTGTGACCTCTCCTGTAGCGAAGCAGCCTCAGAGGGAGAGGACTTCAGCAGCCGACTGTTTGACATTGCTGGATGTGATTCGTCAGCCACAGATGAAGACGGCGACTACGAGCCCCGCCCATCCAGGAAGAGATGCGGGACACCAGGAGGAGCAGTTAGCGGGAAGAAGATCAAGCAGGAAGAAATCTCTGCAGAGGATCATGACACTTGTGCTAACATAGCTAGCGCGGGGCTGACAGCGGCAGGCGCTGCCTTTGTGTCAGAGGCTTGTCGGTCAACAAATGCACATTGTCAGATCACACAATCTTTCAACAAGCCCCTCCCACCCCAGCCGCAGCATGGACAGGATCTGGGCTGTGGGGCAGTAGTGGAGCCAGAGATGGAGCTGATAGGTGGAGGTATCTGCATGGCAGGGACCACTGACCAGGCTGAGAGATGCAGCTCTGCCACAGAGACTACAGAGAAGACAGCAGGTTGTAAAGTGAACATCCTGTAATTTAAAATATAACCCAGTGTATCAATGTGTTTGTATCTAGCTGTCTGGCTTCCTGTTGCTTACTGATTGTATTCGTCTTTTTGTGTGTAAATCTGCAGGGGAGCAGAATGAGCTGGAGAAGCTGCAAGCGTTACTTTGTGCGGAACGCAGCCGGAACCAGCAGATGGCAGAGATGATCTCCAGTCTGAAGCAGGACAAAGAGCTGCTGCAGCATGAAGTCACTAAAAAAGCCGAACTCATCTGTGACTTCCTGCAGGACAAGCTGCGGCCAGGTAGAGTTTGATTGAAAAGCACACCTGTTGATGAAGTCAGATATCAGCAGTGCTCGACGTGTCCTTAAAGGAAGTACTGCTACAGTGAAAGCAAATTGTGTGTAGTATCATAATATCTATTCATAATGTTATGTCAAGAGCCTTATGCACAATATACTTAAAACTTACAACCTATTTATTCAGCCACGCATTGATTAAGATTGGTTTATAGACACAATTTACATTACTTTATTCTTCTATTGTATTGCATTTCTGTTGTAAAATAATTACTTTATTTTTTGTATCCTTCTTCTTCTTTTAATATTGTGTTGTTATGAATTTTATTTGGCTTCTTATTTTTTTTATTTTTAGTTATAGCTTTTAAATTGATTTTATCGTATTTCTGTAATTGAATTTTTTTATTCTTATCTATTGTCTCGTGTACATTAGTCTGTCATTAGTATGTTAGTACTGTCATCACTATCCTTTATGAAAGGTCTTATGAAAGACAAAATATATTTAAAAGCTACAATGAGAGGATTAGTAGTAAAACAGAGTGAAGTAAATTAGATGAACATTATTAGATTAAATAACTACAAAACAAGACAATCAACAATAAAACTGGCAGTAAAATACAATCAATGGAAAGCTTTAGTCAGCTAAAAAAAAACTAGATAAAATAGCTGAAAGGACAAGAAATATAAAATCGATAAGATAGATAAAATATGATCATGTGTTGTATTTTCGTTTAATTGGTATCTTAACCAATTTAGACTTTTTCCATGTGTGATTGTAGAGAAGAGGTGGCCTTGTTCCTCTAACCAGATGGAACCAGGAAGTTCACACATGCCCTCCTCTGATGATGTGGGAGGGTTCGATTCACCGACACTGTTCGACTCCTTTGAGGAAATGGAGCTTCACCCTCTGGACCGACACCGCGCCCTGAAGTGCAAGCGGAGCCGGGATGGAGAAAACCCGCGAGTCAGAAGTAAGGACACAACAGCATAAGCATCTGTAGAGTAGAATGAATGTTTGTGACTAAATATTGACACTGGTGTCTCTCTCCTCTTCAGTGAAAAACGTGGTGGGGGTGATAGCGCGCTACATGGCCGCCCTGCAGGAGTTTCGCCGCAGTGTTTCCATGAAGGTGGCCTTTGACCGGGTCGGCGTGGACCGCAACACCATCTCCCGTACGGCGGCCATAGCTGAGCTCAGCTTGGCCGCTCCGGAGGTGTTTCACGCCCTGGCACCGTGGGATGAGAAGGAGGAGACGCTGGCACATTATGCACACCGCTGCAAACAGGCCATGGATGACAACATTAAGGCCAAGATCAAAACTATGAAGGCGAAAGGCGAACTGCTGCCCATTGTGTCAAAGTGACATTGTACATGTTTTGTACATAGGCTGTAAAAAGAAAAACCACCTTTGGATTCTCCAAGTCTACAGTTACAGGATACTGCACCAATCCGTAGTGCTCAAATTAGTTCTTTGTTGTTGTACCAACTGTTTCATCATCTTATTCATTGCCACATTTCTGCCGCTGTGTTTGGAAAGAAGTCTTTCTGCCTTCTATCAAACTGGATTACTCCTTGAAGGATTGTGAAATATCCGTGCAAAATTGTGACTCGAGAAAGAATGCGCTTTTTCTTTTCGTTCTAAGGTTCTTCAGGACTAAAACTGCAGTCACTGCAGCTCAGAATTCATTAGAACTAAGATCCAAGGCTCTGCCTTGATTGTAGCAGTAAATAGTCTGATCAAAAAGGAACTTTTATATTATAGTATTCAAGGTTCAATATTTTTCTTTAGCATGATGATATACTGTATTTATTTTGTGATGTGTTGTTTTGTGTGCTGTTTTACAATAAACCACTGAAAATGGAGCATTATAAAGTTCGGCCCTCCTTCATTTAAAGAGAGAAAGAATATGCCTTTTTAGGTATCATGGGCATGGTGTGGATATAAATAAAAATCTGAATAAGTGAATATTTCCTTAAAAACAGCTATTAATAAATATGCAGTAAAGACACCTATAATGCAAACAGTCTTTTTATACTTGGAACAATAACTGAAATGCAATATATATACAATTTTATGTAATAATTTTATTATCCAAATAACGATACAAATGTATTACAAATGTAAAAACCCTGACAATATGTGCATTTTGTGGATCAGTGTGGTGAAAGGCAATAGAGGAGGATAGCATGAGTGGAATAATTCTGTAGACTTTGTTTTCCCAGGATGTTTCACAGCTATCTGGAACCTCCTTCCGACAGTTTGGAAAGCTTTCCTAAATTCAGCAGCCAACTTGTTTGTCTGGAAAATGTAAGAATGACAGATTCACACTCCCCTGAGATTGTTTACAACATGACAAACTACCGTCCGTGAATCACAGACCTAAAAGAGAGAAACTTGGAGAGTTGTGCATGTGTGTTGTCTGAACGCTGAGGTGAAAAGGTTACGAATCAGGCTCCAGGCGTGGAAGGACAGGGAGGATGAGGTTCCCGAACGAGGAATCCTGAGTGATGAAGAAGCCTGTTGAGTGTGTGTGCGCATGCTGCAAGAGAACACACAAGCAAAGGTTTATGTTACTACCATAGACTGTAAAAATAAGGTTACTACTGACAAAATTCACCAATTAATAATCGTATTAACAATGGTTCCTGTTGATACAGGTGATACCTGAACACTAGACACCTCTTTTTATTATTATCCCCCTTTTTATTCTTTTTTTCTATTATTATTATTATTATTATTATTATCTTATTTTAAAAAATGTTTGTCTTTTTTATTATTTCATATTTATTTACATATACTACATATTCATTAGTCTAATGTTAAATAGGATTATGACAGGAACATAAGTATAAACACCATATAATGTCTTACATGTACTGTCATTATACTTTGAGTTAAATAAATATATATAAATATATATTTATAAAATAATGTTTGTTTGGCTCTGTCTGACCTGCAGGGCAGCTTTCTGCTGGGCAGCGATGTGCTGCTGTTCCGCATTGTCCCTGAATTCCTTCAGACTCGGTCTGGACAGCGAGATGCTGCAGGATGAGAAAGAGGAGAGGGCAAGGGGGAAAATTTATATACATTTTGACACATACTATGAATATTTATCTCAATGCTTAAATATACTCAATAAAAAAGTTTTTCCAAGGTTGTGACTGAGGCTCCTGGTACTATTCCCTACCTGGCTCCAGGAGTGGTCATCAGCCGTCTCCTCTCCTTCTCAACCTCAGCCAGGATCGCCAAACGCGCCTTGTTTGGGAAAGCTGGATGGAGAAAAACGAAGCAGATGGGGAAACTGGAGGAGAGGAATGATCAGCTTACATCCCTTAATTCATCTAATCGTGAGCAACACTTGAGTAAATGCAGATGATAAAGGTATATCATGCTATATTAGAGGAAAACAAAACATATTTAAAGACTTTTAACAGTATAGAGCTGTCATGCACCACTGCCTGAAGATTTAAGACTCACTGTTGAAGGAGGACTACAGATGTATGAGACTGGCTGTATGTCCTCGAGAGAAACCGGGGCACCGTGTTTCCAGGGGGTTCAATTCATAGCTACGCCCCTGGAGTTACAGCTCGATTAAGACAAAGAGCATTAATAAACCACTTATCCCTAAACTAAATTACCTTGTCCTGGAGGATTAGCAGCCATGTCGGTGAAGGTAACGAGAGCCAGCTCCCAAAAAGACAAAGTACAGATTTGATTATAGCTAATGCTTGACGATTTTTGTTTCCTTCCGCCCAGCTAATGTTGCACTGGTTGATAACGGACAACGATAAAAGTCCCCCTGGGTGTTTAATGTGACTTAAGTTAGAGGTGGATGAGCGACACAACAACTTGCTGTTGTAATAGCAACTAAAATGTTAAAATAACGATAAAACTCTGCTTTAATATGTGCGGTTGATGAGTCGCATTTTCCCCTGCTTGGGACCAAGCACCGGTTTTTCAGTTGGGTAGGTAGATATGTGTAAGAATCAGGAGGTGTCACTCTGCTCCTATTTCAGGTCACCAAAATACTTTAACCAGAAGAAGAGCCGAGAGGATGGCACAAGGGCATGTAAAGCAGCTAATAGAGATAGTTTACTTACATAGACAGTAAGCTATTTGTAAAGGTGGAAGAAGTATGCAGATCCTTTACTTCAGTGAAAATAGAACCGTCTTCAAATACTCAATTTCAAGCAAATATCCTGAATTCAAAATTTCCCTAATGTCAAAGCACGAAAAATATTAGCACCAACATGTAAAAGTACTCAGCATGCAGAGCCCATTTTAACCTGTTATCGTTATTGAATATTTTATCATTCAATTTCTGTCACTAAGCATTGTATTGTTGTAGTTCATCAATATGGCACCAATTTTAGATTATTTCTATACAAGGCTAGACAAGTTTATTTATATAGAGGATTTCAGCAACAGGGCAATTCAAAAAGCTTCAAACACAATGCTAAATTATTTAGACAAAGTGCAAAAGAAGCACACCATATAAAGACATTTAGATTAATTAAATACAGTCATTAAAGAGCCAGGATTACAGGGTAAGATAACATAACATAACATAACCTTTGTGGATACGTTGATAGGAGAAAGTAGGATCAGTGTAAACAAGGATAGTTTAAAAATCGCATTAATATGAAATAAATATAAAATAATCAAGGGGGAGAGTATTAACGTATAGATGGATAACAATGAAAAAAAAAAAATTACACATGTTGTGGGCAGATAGAAACAAGATCTACACAAGATGTAGTGAACATTATTTTATGAGGTTGGGTAGATTAGCTGTGTTGTACTACTTCATATTATATAAGCATAAAATATGTTTTTGTGTAGAAAGTAGGCCAACTGTAAATGTCAAATAAATGTGGTGTAAAAAGTTGAATATTTGCCTCTGAAGTGTACTGAGTTAGTAGTTTCGGTAATAGTACAATGGTTGTCTCAATAGACGATCTCTAGATTTTCATTCGTTGCCTTTTGTCACGTGACGGATATGTTTACATCCGGGTTCGTGTAGTTTAACATCCGGATCTGCGCATTGGGAGTCAGCTGACAGTTGTGACCAACCAGCGGGTGTAACATCTCGACTGAAGGGACCTGAGCGGAGAAAAAAGCCCTCCTCTGTCCGTACGAACCGTATCAGCAGCGGAGAAACGGACAGCCGTTACCCCCCGATACCCGGCCACGTCTTCCCGCCTCCCGCAGGATGAGTGTCGGCGCTCCGAAAGGCCTGGCCAGCTCGGGGCAGAAGCCCATCGCGGAGATCCTCCACCCGCTGTCCGCCGCCGAGGAGTCGCTCTCCGTCACCGTCAGCGTCGGAGGGGACAAGGTAGGGTCCGCTGGGGCTGCACCGAGACCGGGTTGGTGCTTTGAGCACAACCAGGGGATGGAGAGTGAACCGTTAACAAACCTGGACTGTTTACACCAACCTGTTTCTAGGCTGGAGCCAGTGTTTGTGGCTTATTCCATCAAGTAAGTAAAGTGATGGAAGTTTAACGGATAAACATAAACCAGCGCCTTTTCTAGTTAATGTTCATTATTTTATTTTTTTGATTTGAAGATTTACTGGCCATGACTGTTAAGCCTGAGCCTTTGAGTTTGCCACTGAATCACTGTTGCATGAAAGCTAAATGTTAAATCCCCCAAAACAAAAACAGTGTCTTAGCTAAGCTAGCTGTATCTTAGAAAGGGACCTACTGTCTATTACAATACAGCAGGGGTTCCTCCTCTTGACTATTAGTCGATTTGGTCTTGAAGATTTATTTATTTATTTACCAAGAATTTCACAGTCGAGGACAGTCCTACAATACTGCAACACATCACATAAAAAAACAGAAAAATAATAGAGGAAGAAAAGTATCCCGATAAAGCAAACACACAGGGTTGAACTATTATGAGTAAAGTGTTTGTATAATTTAAATTGGATTGTGTTTACATGTGTTGTGACTCCATTTGACATATATTTAGGTTAGAAAATAGATTTCTCTCATTCCACTTTGTAGAAAGGGACCTGGCATCATTATCGGCCTAAGTGTGCTGTGTAAACAAGGATGGACCAAGCAAACAAATCACAAAGCTTTCATGCTACCTGCTCTTGTTTTACTGAGGAGTGATATGCCAACCACTTTGGTTTGGCAGTTAATTATTGCCAATATGAGATTCTGTGATGCGTCCTTCCAACAAGGTTACTTTTTTAATGAATAAAGAACAGCCAGAGCCAACCAGAGGGTAAAACATCCAACTCATTACAGATGTGAAGATGTAAGAGTTCCTCTTTTTACATCCACCAACAAGGAGGTAATGGTCCCAGTCTGTTAGCAGAGTGTTATAACAATCTGTCAACACATTTCAATAAAAGTTGATGCAAACTTAGATCATGGGCCCGGGAACAAGTGGTCCATTATTTGCACGATTCAGGATCCATATAGATTTTTTTTGGAAGGATTTCTTCACATTGCAATTTTAACAAGTTAACCTTTGCTCTAATGAAGTAGCATGCTTACTAGACTTTGTCACTAGAATGAGAAAATCCTGCACATATGGTCATAATCTCTTATACAAATCCACCTGCAGATTTAACAATTAGAAACATATGTGTTTATAATTATTATGGTGGATGAATGTAGCAAATACTGGGGCTTTTGCCATATTTAAATGATTTTAAACACAATATTTTTCATATGCATCTTCCATAAAAATTATAATTTTCTGGACGTGTCTCGTACAGCAAAAATCAAACTGTATTATTGAGTTTTTATTTTATTTTGAATTCTCCTGGACCCTTAAAGAAAATGTATTGCTTAAGTGTACACACAATGTTAACCTCCATATTTCTTCATTGACCCACTGATAAGGCACAGTCTTAGTTTCTTAACCCGAGTGAGTAAACAGGGATTTGTGCTGATACAGACATTTTTGAAAATCTGGAATTTGCAGTTCATTTCCAGTTCATTTTGACTCCCTCAGTATCATTATCACATTATGTCCATTTCCATATCACAATATTGATTATGACGTTCATACGTCCCTCAGCTCTGCTATGTATTGAAAACAGATCTGGTTCCCCCAGTGTAACAAATTCACATTTTTCATCTCTGTCTGAGAGCGGGGCTCTGTTGTGTGGCCTGGTTGTTCATTCACAGTGTTGTAATGATGCAACGCTATGCAATTATCTGAACTGTGATTACCAGTGCAGGTTAGCACCACAGTGTGAAAAGTGCACTTATGTCAGCAGCCTGTCTGTATATGTGTGTGTGGTTCTGTAAAGTTAACAGAGAAAGAGTGGTGTGAAGAAAATATGTGTGCGGTCAGCGTGTGAAGTTGCAGAGTGTGTAAGTAGTGAGAGACATGGGGGTAGCACTTTTTACTGTTTTTTACTGATTGAAATGGAAAGTCGCACGCATGCCTACTTCTGGCAAGAGAAGAAAAAATGTGTGTTGGAAAAAGTGGTCAAAGTTGAACATTAGCTGCTATCCCACTTGCACCTTAACCTGGAAGAAAGTAGTTCCTTGGTTATGGGCCAGGCCCCTGAAGACTGGGGAAAAGGGTTTTCAGTGGAGCCCATTAATCAGTCAATATTGGATGTCGACGACATATTAGGATCTATCAATATAGATGTATATTTTGTCAAATATGCAAAACATATCTGCAAAAGCAATACTTGCGAATGGTGTTTGCCATTTATTTAACTTAATTTAATTGTGTTTCATTTTATTTTATTATTTTAAATATTGTATTTATATATTGTATTATATCATTAAACGTCTTTTTTCATTCCAGTCCCAATATTCATTATATCGGCTGCCATAATCAGTCAGTTTTCCCCTCTAAAATCTCAGTCTCATAAATTCTGCGATAATTGGGCTTTATATGGCAGGAGTTTAAATAAAATCGTATGTGTCGGTGCAGGTTGTTGTAGGGAGAGATTTGGTTGTTGTGGCCCTGCTGCCTCTGTGTTTTACCTCCCTTTGTGTTGCACTGTTTACATTTTATCCTTTGCTTACTTTTAACATTCTGTTGCTTACAGTCTCTGCTGTTTTGAGTCCCTTCTAAATGTGCAGTATTAATCCATTGTAGTTGTAAATAGATAGATAGATAGATAAACTTTAATTGTCTGCCCCAATGGTGACAGAAATTCTTCTTTTTACAAGGCTTCAACAATAAAAACAACACATATCATACACACAGACAATTAAATAAAATGTTACAGTAAAAACAGCCAATACATGCCAAAAATAAATGAATAAAAATGTATGTACTGTTTAGTTAAATCCTTTGGATTTAAACAGCACAGAGAGTTAGAAAACAACCACATACTTCTTTTTTTCCCAATAATAGCGTGTCTGAATCCACAGGTTGTCTCTTCATTTTAGTAGCGACATTTTCCACAGCCTCCACTTTTGTCCAGTTATTTGCTTTTTATAGCTTTTGTGAGGACTCTTGCTGTGTTTGGATGGAGCCTGCAGGGAGATATTTGTTGTTTGCTTTCTATTTGCTGCTATAGAAATCACAGATAAATTGAAAGTGCGAGAACAAGTCTGAGGGCACATATTTTACACTAACGTACCGGTGGAATAGTGTAGTCTTCAAACCTTGCAGTAATGTTTTTCAGATCTGTTCTTGCAGAACGAGATAGTGCTTTTCTTGATTAATGTACCGTACGCCTATTTGTCCAGAAATAGGCCATAAAGGGCACTTCACAGGAAATATTATCTGTCTTTATAAAATATTCATCATCAATCATATGTTAATGGAAGAACAAACAGACACTCTAATAGTTTCTTTAAAAAATATGATAAAACAAAATAGTATAGAGATAGTATTACAAGCCATTGTTTTCCCACAGATGGAATTTTCTTGTATTAAGGTTGTTGAAATGTATCCCCAGTCCACAAATGCTCCATTTCTCTCCTCTCATCCATCATTCAATTAGAGAGGCAGGAGTAGTGTCAGATGATGCAGGGTGTGTGCGCAGCCTCAACAACAGCCCCATTGACCGGCAGAAACCACTGCATCACCATCAGCATCAATCCATCAGCTCTTTGTTCGAAGCCTTTCCACATTGCACCATGTGAATTTAATGTCAGCATTGTCTCTGTCCACGCAGGAAGCGGGGCTGACCAACGGCACGCCGGTCGAGACGTCGAGTCCCGCCTCCACATCCTCGCTGTTCAACAGGCTGCAGCTGGACGACGTCCTGGAAGCAGATGGCCCAGACCTGTACGCAGAGACCCGGGACCTGTTTGTCACAGTCGACGACCCAAAGAAGCATGTGTCCACCATGGAGACCTACATCACCTACAGAGTCTCCACCAAGGTCTGCTATTGACTGGTGTCATGGTTATGTCTACCTGTAACGATCTAATGGGATTATAGTTGTTGTTCAGCACGTTAAAGCTCATCTACCAATCATTTATGTAAGTGCAACCATTGTTCAAGGAGAGTTTGATATTGAAGTTCTTTGATGAACAGCAACATTTTTTATTCATATTATATGTTCCTCAATATATAATAAAGTCTGGTACTCAGTCAGCGTTTCAGCAGCTCTTAAAAACTCTCATAAGCTGTGTTAGTATTTAATAGGATCAAACTAAAGACTGTATAAAAGTAGTGGAATTTCCAAAGTTATAAGAAGAAACACCGACAACCACCAATTATAGGAACATGGCTATTTGAAATGCTCACAGTGCCATGGTTACACATTGACCCGCCTCTGTCCTGATTGACAGGTCGCCACTGACTATTTTAGTCTAAATAAGACCATCGTTTTACATAATGAACACCATGCTGTATTGAGGAAGACTGGCGATTGAGTTCATAAACTCATTAGGGGAATAAATGGTAATAAATCAAGTGTGAAGTGGAGTCATTTTCTTATAGACTTCCAAACAATCTGACTTCTTTTTGTAACTTGTGGAGTCGTCCCCTGCTGGACAGTAGAAAGGATGACATTAAACGGCATTTCTGCATCGGTTACACTTTTTAGGCCTCATCCAGTTCTTCAGAATGTGAACATGTGCCTCCTATAAGAATGGATACTAATATCCCAGTGTTGCTACCTTCAGGGAAAGAATGTATCTCAGTGGTGATGAAATAGATAGGACTCCTGTTAGGAAAACTCTTTCCCTCAACCTTCCCCAGAAAAGATTTATATTCCGGAGGGGAGATTAATTCAGTGACTTGTGTGTACCGGGTGGAGGCTCCGTCCCATACTTAACATCTGTCTGCCAGTGAGCAGAGCAGCAGCTCTCAGAGCCGCCGCTCTGCCTGACAGAACTTAATTTGCACTGACTTCCAGCAGGGGATCATAGCTTCAGAGGCCTTTCCGTCGTGTAATGAAAGAAACAGATTCAGGGGGAGACACTGCCAGGAGCTGGCGGGCGGCGTCATGGCGACAGTTGCTGTGTGCACTACGGTGCCTCGGCTCAGAGGCTGTAGACAAATATCACAGTCCAATATGAACACAAAGTGTTAATTGAGAGCATGTGGGGGCTGCCTCTTAACACTGTATTGTCAGAAAGAGGGTTAGAGAGGGTGTGTGTGTGTGTGTGCATTGTCAGCTATATTTCAAGGTCAATAAGCATGTGCAGTAATCCTAGATGGGCTGGGATGCACAGACATGGCCACCCTCCAGTCTAATGTGTTTCTATAAATTGTGTGCTAATGTACTGTCTTTTAGAAGGTATCCTCTCAGGTAACCGAGCAAATCTGCTTATGTGAGTGTTTGTGTTTTTTCTCCAGACAACACGGGTCGAGTTTGACCTGCCGGAGTACAGTGTGCGGCGGCGTTACCAGGACTTTGACTGGCTGAGAATCAAGTTGGAGGACAGCCAGCCGACCCACCTCATCCCTGTAGGTCAAATGAGCCACGGCAACCAACTGTCCTGCTTTCTGTGGGAGGTACTTAACTTATCTCTTTCCTCTTCATCTCCAGCCCTTGCCAGAGAAGTTTGTGATGAAGGGTGTGGTCGATCGCTTTTCGGAGGAGTTCGTGGAGACGAGGATGAAAGCTCTGGACAAGTTCCTGAAGCGAGTTGCAGACCACCCTGTCCTCTCCTTCAACCCACATCTAAACGCCTTCCTAACTGCCAAGGTGAGACAACACGTGGGTGGCAAGTTAACAGTTTGATTTTTAGGGACAAGCTGAAAAACAAGTGATTTCTCACCACATGATCAGCACACAGACAAAGCCAGGTCAGTCAGTGCTTTCCGATCACATGCTTTTATGCCATTCATTTTATGTAGCACATTGTCACATTGTGTTATGATGCAAATAAAAAAAAATGTAATCTCAGCAGCAATATTCCAGCAAAATGCAGCACCACAAGTAGAGAGCGTGCATGTGTGTTTGTGCATTCTCCAGATCTGCCATCAGTCACAGATTTTGTCTCTAAGTAGCTGAGACACAAGACAAGACTTTATTGATCCCTGTGGGGAAATGAGGTTGTTGCAGCAGTAAAATAATTGGACTCAGAAAAAGAAAGTGGAGCATAAGCATACTGTACCAGAACAGTATAAAATCCACAGTGTAAAACGGGTGATAAAATACTACAGGTGCACATGGTTGCACAAGCCAATTTCAGCATGTTAGGTACAAGATAATTATGGATTATTTATGCCTGGATAAAACAATGCATCACAGAATATGAATATAAACGAGGTCATTTCTGTGTTTGAGTTGCATTATGTCACTGTGTGTCTGCAGGACCTGAACAAGCGTCAGGGTCTGGCCCTGCTGACCAAGGTGGGGGAGTCAGTGAAGCACGTGGCTGGAGGCTACAAGCTGCGGGCACGGCCAGCCGAGTTCTGCGCCATGGGAGAATACCTGGACACCTTCAACCAGAAACTGGGAACCATCGACCGCATCGCTCAGAGGATCCTTAAAGAGCAGTCAGGTATCAGAGTGGGAGAGGAGGGTGAAGATTCCTCCTATTCTTTCTTTCCTATTTTTTTGTTGTTAAAGATTTTGTTTTGGAAATCTTTGCCTGTTATTGGACACTTGTTAGCATAAAGACGGTGGGAATCATCTGGAGAGAGAAAGAGGTTTAACATGCAACAAAGGTCCCATGCCAATTTCCAATAAAACTGAATCATCCTCTAAATGTTCTAGAGGACCCAGTTGGCTTGCAAACGGTTATAAACCACTTAAGGAATTAGTTATAATTTGAGAATAAATGTGGTATTTTTTTTTTTTTCAGTTTGTATTTTGAACATGTGAAAGAGAAAGATTATCATACAGACAATTAGAAAAGAAAGAAAAAGTAACAGTTTCAAAAAAACTGGATAAATCAGTTCACATGTCTGAAAAAGGAGTGGGAGGAAGTGCAAGTTTAAATCCCACCCCTTCTCCCTCAGATGTTGCTATTGCAATCAAAAGATATCATTTCATTTAATATTTACATTTGAACAGAAAATAGGAAGAAAGTGAAGAAAAAAGAAAGAAAATAAGTAAAAAATATAAAGAATGATAAAAAGTGTAAAATAAAAAGCTACAATAATCCCTGCAAACACCTGGTGATTGTCAAACCTTCTTCAGTCCTGAAAATCCTGTTTTTGTACATATTTTTTAAACTGTTTCATGTTTAAGCATTGCTTTACTTCCATCTTTAAATTGTTCCATAATTTAACACCACAGTTTGGAATACAAACACTTTTCAAAGAAGCTGAAGCCGCTTTCACTTACTTCTCTCAAACATGTATTTTGGGCACCAGGAAGCAACATTTTTAAACTGTGGTGTTTGAGCTGCTTGCAACATGGCCTCCAGCTGTACTTGTTATACTTCTTCTCTTTGTAGACCTTCTTCCTGGCAGCCTTTTGCTACATGGTGCTTGTGGTTAGCTTATGTCATGCAGCGGTTCAGTCTTTACCCAACACTAGCCTGTGTGAATCCATCTGCATTATTGATTCAGTGCTTTTGGAGAAAAGCGGACCTTTGGCCTTGTGGTTGATAAGTGCAGGCCCAGCACTTGCATGACGAGTGATCCTGTAAATACCTGACATCTGCTGTGTGAAACGCTCGTCATCACCATCTGTTCGGGGTTCAGATGTGTTGCAGTCTGTGGCCTAAAAATTTGCAGCGTAAACGAAAGGTCCTCGTTTTCCATATTGGAGGAGATAAGATGGAAACTCAGGGAGCTGTCGATAGTGAGCTGAGAGAGAGTGTAACAAAGAAATTGACATGCACGCTTGACTCAACAGCCCGTTTGCCCTCTCTCATGTGTGATTTACAAATATGGATTTTGCAGCTGAACGTTCCGATCTCACTGTGGAGCCTGTGGAAAAAGAGCGAAAATTCCTCTTTGATTGGTGTTAGCTGCTCTGACTTAAATTCCACAGGTCATTAAGAAGAATGTAAAAGTCAAAGTCAGCAGAAGTAAAACTGTATAAACCACGTTTTTTATTCTGTCCTCCCACTAGAGTACCTGACAGAGCAGCGTGAGTACGGCACCGTGTACAACAGCTGGGTAACGTCGGAGGAGGAGCTGCGGCGCCCCCTGGAGGGCGTGGCCGGCTGCGTGACGACATGCTGTGGAGCGATGGAGGACCTGAGTGAGAACATGAGCCAGGACTTCCTGCCGGTACTCAGAGAGTACGTCCTCTACATAGAGTCCATGAAGGTGAGGAGGACGAGGGTTGTTGAGCAGGACATTTCTCGTTTGTTTGATTTTCTAAGCACATAAGTTAGTTTACAACCCTGATTCTACATTGTTGGGACGCTGTGTAAAAGGTCAAATAAGTGGAATTATTTTCTTTTTGACTTACAGTACCAGTCAAAACTTTGGACACACCTTCTCGTTCAATGTTTTTTTCTTTATTTGTATTATTTTCAACATTGTAGATTAACCAGAATACTGGCTTTCTCTCTGTCAGATTCATGAGTTAGTCACCTGGAATGGTTTCCTGTTGATCTTTCTGAGCTATTTTACCAGCAATGACAGTTTGTTGATTTCTTTTCCCCAGCAGTGAGTAGCTCGAACATTTCCTCTGTGGGAGAATAGTGTGTACAGCAAACTGAGAAAATGCCCAAATTGAGTATGCACACTGTTTAGTTTGAGTGTGCTTCATTTTGCAGTGTGAACTGAAAGCTTATTAGAATTAATGTATAATATGGATCTGGGTCACCGCTTCCTTCAGCTGACTCACCTTTGACCCTGAATAGAGGAACAGATTCTGCATGTGTCACATCCTGTACTCAACGAGCTCTTGAATCAGCATCTTTCTCTGTTTAATATGCTTCACACGTCGTCTCTCTCAGAAGTATTCCAGCATCAGTAAATGTCTCGCTAACTGTGTGAAATCAAACTGTCAATGTTTTCTGGTTGATTACAGAATGTTTTGAGGAAGCGGGACCAGAGCCAGGCGGAGTACGAGGGCCGACTAGAAGCAGCCATATTGCGCAAACAGGAGGACAGAACGCCAGTAAGCCTTCCGCCTTCCTGTCATCTGAATCTGAAGCTCCTCTCACACACAGAGGACTTAAAATCTCTGGTCGCTGTCGCTATTTCCAGCAGTGTCTGTAGTTTCCCAAAGTTCACTTTACTGTCTTACTTTCTGTTTAAGAATGACTTTATAGACCAACAATGAGTTATTTTCAGAGAATAGCAAACTGGAAAAAGGGTTTTATAATCTTTTCAAAATAAAAGCCTATAGTGCTGATAGAATTAGCTGGGTATATTTTTTTCCATATTAACTCCACAAAGAAAGATTCTCAGGATTTTAGAGGAACATTGTGTGTAAGTCTTCCCTCCTTGTACATTTCTCTAACACAGCCCTCCCATCCCAAACTCCTGCACCACCCAGACCCCTCTGGTTGTAGCCCTGCAGCCTGTAGTCTTGCATTATGTCCCCTGTAGCTGTAGCTTCCTCTGTCTCGCCCTAGATGCCGGTGGAGGTGGAGAAATGCCAGGACAAAGTGGAGTGTTTCAACGCTGACCTGAAGGCAGACTGGGAGCGCTGGCAGAGCAACAAGAGACAAGACTTTAAACAACTTCTCACCGGCATCGCTGACAAAAACATCAACTACTATGAAAAGGTACGCAGCCTGCTGGGAAGCACTCATTCACGACACCGGAGGATTTAGTTGTCTTGTAATCATTGATCAAAACATTTCAGGTTGAACGGAGACACAGAATTGATCCTGTTCCTGTGACAGCGTTTCGAGCCCTTACATTCTCCTGCACTCACACAGGGTTTATCAGAGCTGGGCAGAGCATAGAAATCAATGACTTTTCTTCTAAGCCAACAGATTATGAGAAGCTGCTTTGCATGATTCTTTACAATAACACTTCAAACAGACATTGACCCTGTTTAGACTTGGTTTTAAATTGCGTCTTGGGCGATCGGATCACAAGTGGACGGATGATACACATCGCTGTTTACACCTGTGTGTATCAAGTGTTTGGATTTCGTTACGGCCTACACCACTTCCGCTACAGGGTGAAATTGTCCCACACACATTTATTTCCTCACATCACAACAACTCCAGTTGCTAGTTGCTAGCTTGCGAGCAATACCTTCGCAAGCGGCTCAGTAACGAGTTGAGTTGTCAAGTTTTCCTTTGACTGAATCTTAAATCAGCTGTTGGTGCTCTGTTGTTTACACGACAAAATATATATGGTCCAATGTGTCCTAGACCAGCTCGGCACGTGGTTCGAGTGATCTGATCACAATGCATCTTGGACCCCGCTTACACGATCGCCCAAGACGCATTTTAAAACCAAGTGTAAACAGGGTCAGATTATCAGTGAAAATGATTCTGGTTTCAATGCAATACCAGAGGTACCATAATGTATAAAAATGTTTAAACATGTTTCAATGCAAACATCTATTCAAACACAATAAGCCACATTTCTGATAGAAATTTTTGATGGCTATTTAACATTAAATTAAAAGCAGAATTATTCACTATGGCCGTACTGAGAAATTCAACACCTTGAAGTTTTCATTCATAACAGTGAAATTCTAAATCATTTGAATGTATTACAGTTTTTTTTCATGTCATCTTTAGACCTGTTATTTCTGTACAGTTGCAGATGTAGATTAGACTACACTTATATTTTTGAGAGAGAAAGAGTTTATTTTATACTGGACCATAGTAAACACATAATAACGAGTCAGTGTTGTTAAGGTTAAATGGTGTAGTGTGTCTGTTGTTACAAGCTTTAGGTTCAGATCCAGCTGAGCACTAGCTGAGCTGAATTGAGCCGTCAGTTGTTGACCTTTATGTATCCGGGACAGATTCACTGAACATGAAGGCTCTTTAGCAGAAACAGCCTGTTCACACTGACACAGTTAGACACACTCACACCTGGAAGTTTGAACTGCTGGCGCAGTGTGATCTACTGAGGATATAAACTCTTCAATTCATTGCTCAAAGCCAACTGAGTGGTAGCAGGGAGGGCTGATTTTTCACGTCCACTCCCAGATTGATCACCTGTCCAAACCAGGTTGACCTCCAAGCACCTTGAAAACAGATAGATCCTGTGTTTATGTGAAGCTGCCGCAGGTTAAATATTTCTCTTGCATCTCTCTCTGTCTGTCCTTCTTTCCCTTCCTCCTCATGTTTTCCCTTCGCTGATTGCCCTCATCCGTCTCCCCCCTCTGCAGTGCCAGGCAGCGTGGGAGTCCCTCATAACTCTCCTCCAGGACAAACAGACTGAAGACAAAACGAGCGAGACGAACTGAAAACACTTCGTCATGTCTCTGCCCCTCTTCTCTCTCTCACTCTGTGTAACACGCTCTCTCATGCCAAGGAAAAGGAGCAGCCGGGCAGCAGATGTGTTCTGCTGGACTTTGCCCCTGTTCTCCTGTGAGATGATTGTACGGAGGGGAGTCGTGTCCCAGAGATCTGACCTGCGAAGGAGGTAACAAACGGTACATTCAAGGACAGCTGGGAAAGAGGAGTGACCTACTATGTACAGATAATTTCCTTTGTTTTTTTGTTTTGTTGTTGTTCTTATTGACTTTTTCTACTTCATATTTCCAATTAACAGTCTGTTGCCAATGCTACTTGTTTATTTAACCGCAGAGTTTTCTGTCTGTTCGTTCCCTGTTCACATTGAGCCAAATGTGAAAGATAAAAGAAACTAATGCTATTTTGCATTAAGTATGAAGTATTCAGAGCACCTCCACGTTTTTTTTCCCCCTGTCAGGCTGTGAAAACCTCTGAAAATATAACGATGAAACAAAACTCGTGACATTCTCTTTCATCTCTTAAAGGCATCACATTGGCTGTGAATTTTATTCTGACGTATTTAACTTAAAGGACCATACCTGCTACCTGTTGACCATTTTTCTAAAGTTCATAAACTTTAATGTTTTCCTGTTTTACCCACAATTGTTAAGTTTAAATTACAGAGACTTGAAACCAGCTGTGGCATCAGATCTTCATAGTGTGTATAGACCTTGTGTAGAACCAGAAACAATGCATGTGGAGAAATGGCAGCAGGTGAAGGGACGTCAGTAAAAGCCACTGAGGGAAACATAAGGATGTATTTTTAATGCATATCCTTACAGATAAATAGACATGAAGTAATGCCGTATTTAACCAAGATAACACAAGTGTGTGTGTCTTTAGTTGAGGGTTGAGTTTATTCAGGGAAGTGATGTTTGTTGGTCATTTTGCATTATTAAGCACAGACACGCAGCACCACCTGGGGGTTAAGATGATCATAGCTGGTGGCTCCTCCTGTTGGTTTGTTTGCTTTTGGCATGCCCATGTTTCTACCTGCAGCAGGGATTTCTATGGGGACCCAGTTTCATTCCCATTGTGTTCTGATTATAAATGAGAAACGTTCTTGAAATAGTGACTCAGTGTTTCATAATAATGAGGGATATATTATAATGAATAATTAGGGTCATGCATTCACTTGAGAAAAAGACTGAAATGTTTTTCTGAACTGATCCTGGGAAAAATTTCCATTGAAAAAAATGTGCTTGGTATTTGAATTGATGAGAATACTCATGTCATTAATTCAGAAATTCTATCTAATTGAGAAAAACTGGGTCATTTTTAAAATAATGTGAAACTTTTTCAAATGGAATTAATACCTTTTGAGAGTGTTTCTCAGTATTTTTGAGATACTAAATCGTTATTTTGAGAATAATTCTAATGACTTTGTGATGACTCAAGTTCTCATCTTACTTTTTTCTGTTACCGGGCAGAAATGGGCTTCCATGGATTTAAAGGGTTCAACTCAGTTGAGGATACTAAATGGTGCAACATTTACTCAAAAGCACACAGAGGGAATTAAATATCTTTAATCGAATGAAAGCAATTAGTTGTCGACTGTTTTGTACAAGATTTTATATCATTTCTTGCAGTGATCTGCCACAGTGACACTCGTTTAGAGAACTTTTCTGAAAGAAACAAACACTGCTTTGGGAATTATATACATGTTTTGTTTGAAGAACAAAGACTAGACGTGATCTGAAATAACCTTTATAGTTTGGGAGCTGTCTTGTGAACTTCTGCTGAAGTTGGGAATGTTCTTGTTACTGGCCTACAGAGGAGCAGAGAGCTCTGAGGCTTCTGGGAAATCTCTGCTGTGTCAGGATTGGATAAAGCTGCAGAAGCTACAGTTTGTTTAAATGACGCAGTAATGTGGAAATCTTTTGCAGTTTAGTTCTGTTAAAGCCTCTGACAGCGCAGGGACCTCTGCTGCTCAGCAGTGACTCACTGCAGCATTTCTACATCATGTGTTTTGGCTGAAAATGTTGCTGATGCCTTGAAGGAAAAATCCATTCTGTAAGATTTCTGTTGCATAACCTTTTGCTGAACCTGATTTATTTCATGATTTCTGTCTTTTCAATCACATGTTTCCTTATATCCTGACTAATTTGAATTTCCTTTTTTTTCTCCGTCCTCAGTCGTACTGCTAGCTCATTACACTCAGCATAAAGTAGCGAAAACCTGACCAGTGATGACCAGTGACACCTTTACAAAGATACAGATTTTACTTTTTGTTCATTTCAGTGCACTACAAGAGTTATTTTTCCAACAAATGTATTCATTCAGTCTGTTTGATAACGATTTATTTGGGGTAATTGCATTTATTTCAGAAATAAGGTGCTGATTTGGCTTTTCGGGACAGTGCTCCAAGAGGCTCTTGTGTTTTAGTTGTTTTTTATTGTCTTTGAGTGGACCTTTCCCTGTTATTACAGACTGTCGCGTTAATGAGCCTGCCCTCAGTGTAGCCAAATGTGAGTGCTGTACGACAGCACTGAGATGAAGTAACTGCTGCTTGTAAGCTGGTTTTAGTACATTGTCAGTTCTCTGTGTATTCATCCTTCATGTTTTACTCTCGAGCTTTAAAAGCACGACGCAGCTAATGTTTCTTCTTACTGCTAGAAGCCAGAGAGGGAGGAAGACTGTTTTTATTCAGGCATTTTGAGTGGAGCCAGTAAGATAGATAGAAGCTTAGTGTGGTCCAGAGTCAAGGCAGCAACTAAGACAGGAGCACAGATGCACTGATGCTAAATGAAAAACTATGAAGAGCCAGAGGTGATCAGGAACCAAATGAAACGTCTTACTTCTGCTTTAATAGAACAGTTCCACTATAATTTAAGGTTCTGCTTTTATTTTATTTTTATACATTTTCCCATGTTAATGGGAACAACAGAGAGGGAAAGAGTAGATGTGCTTCCAGCTCCCTTTCAGAGTTTCTTAACTTTTTATGACCGAAAACCATGTTTAAATTAAAATAGTATTTTTACGGCCTCATTTTTTTATGTCCTCAGGGGGACTTTCAAGACATTTAAAAAATGCTGTATCCAACCCTCACAGTCCCTGTTACTTAACTAGCAATACCAGGAATATAGGCAAATTTAAAGGCACCCTGTCCAGTTTTTAACCACTTGTGGCACTGTGGAGCAGTGTAAGTATCTCTAGGAAGCACACAATGTGAATGTGAACATCATTTTTCTTTTAACAAGAAAATCTTTAAGGGCACCTTTTTACACTTAACAATTGTTTTTATCAGATTGTAAAGTTTTACATTTCTGAACGCTGCACTCTGGAGCACCATGAGAAATCAGACCACAAGGGGCTTTATTTCCAAAATGTTCACATTTCATCCAATAGTAAGTGTTTACTGTAACCCTAATCAATTTTAATATATTGACTTGATAAAGAGCAAAGGAATAGGAAATGTAGCAACTATGACAAAAACTACTTTGATCACTCTCTCCTTTAGCTGTGTTTTATTTACTGGATCAGATCGCTGTCTGTTTACATCTGGGCACTGAAAAAAAGAGGCATCAGTGCATCTGTCATACTGTCTGGTTCTAGATGACTTGTTGGAGTGACCAAACCTGAGCATGAACATGTTTTGGGAACATTCAGACATTCAGATTTAAAATTTGTTTTTGCTCTAATGGCAATATACTGTATATTCTCTATACCCCAGTGTACAGCTGAATTATATGATGCAGCTGAGTCTATTTTTGTATAAAAGAAGCAGGCGATCATTGTTGGGTTTCCAATGAGTATGTGAGGAACACATTTTAGAAGCTGTTGAGGTGATTTGTAAAGCTTGCCTAACTAAATATGAGGAAGGAAGTACTTTATTTTTGATGCCCATTGGAAGCCCAGCAGAAGAAAAAATGACTCTTACTCATAGCCATTGTAAAATCCCATCTTATACTCTGTGCCTGCTGATTTATTTTTGCACTATATATGTAGCTCCAACCCAGCAGATGTCTGCTGAAAATGACAAACAAAAAACTAAATTAGCTTTCTTTCAGTTGCCTACTGAAAACCTGGTTCTGTAATATAAAAAAATGCATCGTCTGCAAAGCTGATTCAGGGACGGTGATGGCTGCCACTGTACAAGCCTGTAAAGAAGGGAGAGCTGGGACGCAATTTTTGTTTTTCTTTAATGTACAAATCGGATGTTTCTAAGCCAAATGTCCCCGTCTTTCCCTCCTGTTTTAGATTCACGCATGAAGAGAAACTCTGATTTCAGGATCAACCTGATCAATCAAACCTGCATTAAAGGTTAAAAATCAGGCGACTTATGAACGTGTGAATCTAGCTTCAGCGTTTTTATTTCTGCTCCTCCCCAGTGTGTACTGTTTACGTTCAGTCCTTATTGTACATTTTGGATGTTAATAACATCTTGTTGTAATTATAAATAAGCTTGTATATTGATGTCGTTTTGATGCAATTTATCTTTACCTCAAATGATTTTTTTGGATATATTGGACCAATAATAAAAAGAAAGAATGCGTTTGATACTTGTCTGCTCAGTCCTCATTCCTGGAACTTTTTCACCTGTTGAAATGCACTGTGAGTGCACAAAATAGCTCATCAAATTAGAAAAAATACTTCTAATGATAATGCTGACTATGTAACAAAAACATGAATTGCACTAGTGTCCATATGGGTTTTAAAATGCAATGCTAATAATTAAAAGAGGATACATTTTTTTATTTTATAACTTTATTGGCAGAATTAAAGTATCTAATAATAAATTGCATCCAGTTAATTTCATACAAACCTTTATACAAAATGTCAACAAAATAAAATTCAAAACCTCAAAAATATTTAGTTTAATTAAAAAACTTTACAAGGTAAACTTTTACAAAATGTCCAGCTTTATGATTCATTACTGCAATTATTTTTTGTTCCCACCAACATAAACTGTACCTTACATGTAATAACCTTTATTTTAACACAGCTGCAAACCTTTTTATGTTTTTTTAAAGTGTCAAAAATAAAAAGTGCAATTAATGCATGACACAAAGATCATTATGCAGGCTGCATTTTCTTCCCTTCAGAGCCACTTGAAGCCTTATTGTCTAAAATGCTTAATAACTGCAGATATGTTTTTAAAAATGTGTAAAAAAAAACATGAATACATTTCTTTTCATTAAAAAAAGTTCATGTACAGCAAATATGTCTATCAAACAAGTAAAAAAAAAATTGTAAAGACTGTCACATAGGCCTATCATCTTTAAAAAATTGTATATTCCGACTCAAAATAAAACTGACCCAACATATAACAGCAGAAGATGTGATATGGTAAACATGTAAAAATGGCTTTAAAAAGACTGAAATAAAGACAGTGAACAGTGGAAAAAAAGAAAATTATAAAAACACCAATGTCAAAAGTGTCTTTTCCAGACCTGCAGGTTTACAAGTCAGCATGTAACTCCTGCTGCACTCCAAAGTCCGATAAAGTGCATCTATTTTAATTTACAAACTTTATTTTGGAAGACAACTGTTGGTTTGTGAGAACCTGTTTGTCAGTTATTCATTTTCAAATGACTGATGTGTGACTGGGAAATCTATGGAGGAAACACAGCCAGTCTACAAAGAACAAAACATTATGAAACCAAAGTACACAATCCCAACACAAAATTTTTTTTAATTCATAATTGATAACTTAAATTCCAAATTGTGCCAAACATATCTTCCTTTATTGCTTCTTTATTTGCATGGCTTAAGGATTGTGATCCAGTTTGAGTCAGGATGTCTGTTTAAATGTGTGTGTTCAAAGGGACTTTTCACGTCTGACGCATTCAGTGACAAATCCCCAAAATGTTGAAATCACCTTTGGGTGTGTTGCTGAGGACAAACTTCCACTGGAACACATTTCACTGTTTAAGGCTGATGACGTTTGGCTGGATCTCTGCCAAAGTTCGATCCTTTCTAACTTTTTGTGTAACCTGCTGTCTGTTCCTGCCTGTAGGAACGGCTCTCCTGCAGCGTGTAAAGTTTCAACTTCATAGGAAGTGAGATTACAGACACCGTTCTCCTTTTTGCCCCTTTTTTAGTCTCAGTTCCTCTCTGCCTCGTCGTACCAACACTAACTCACTGCTGGCTGTGATGCGGGTGTCATCAGTCTCCCTGAATCCTCTCGTACTGTCGCCTCCGAGGTGATCTACAGCCAAAGACACTGTGGAGGAGAGAGGAAGCAGTCTGATGAGATGAGGCCGTGTGGTTTTCTAAGTCAGTTTATAATTCAAAGTTGTAGATCATGTCAACACCAGACATGTAGAGACGGAAAGTCTTTTCCATATACCCTTGATGCCTTTGAGTTCCATCTTATCTTAAAATAAATTAGATTTATTGAGAGTAAAAAGAGGGTGAAAAGGCAAATGGGCTCAGAGACGTCAAGAAAAAACATGTATGAGTAAGTAAAAAAAGTAGATTTAGTGAGTAAAAAATTTTTTTTTAATGTGCCCACTGTTTCACTCTTTTTCCCAATCATTATGCTAAGCTAAGCTAATTGACTCCTTACTTTTTAAAATATATATATATATATATATATATATATATATATATATATATTCCAGTTTATATTATTTAATTTAACTTATTTATCATTATTGTCATTTATTTATTTATTTTTCAGTCTTGTTGTTTTGGGGTTTCTAACCCATGTGCCGATCAGGATTAACATAAACATTTTTTAAAGTAAAAATTTTGTATAAAAAACAAAACATACTGACATTATAAATAGTGTTCTCCCCTGCCATTTTATTTTATTAGACTTAACTCATTTTTATACATTTAAAAAAAAATCATAAAAAAATATTCAGGGAAAAAAAAAAATTTTTATAGGTTGAAAAAAGAAAAGAAAAATAGTAGCCCTAATAAGATTCAAGCCCTAGTAGGAATAGAGCAGACCATCCTACCTGACAGGTATCATTCCCAGTACTGTAATGATGCTGGCCAGCATGAAGACGAAGCCCGGGAACCAGTGCAGAGTTCTCTGATAGATCTTAGTAAAGGCAGGGATGTACGCCAGGCCGGCAAACTTCAGAGCCAGCTGCAGGAAGGTCAGAGTGGTGCCTGATGGGAAGGAGCACGGAGAGGTCAAAGAAAGTAGATAAGGCTCAGAGGGAAACAGATCTGCATACACATTTTATGTCCACAAAGATCTCTTTAAAGGTGTGTGTATGTGTGTGTTTGCATTGCACTGACTTCTCAAACAGACACCATGTCACTGCAAACAAAGGAGGGGAAACCCTGACAATGGACAACCCAGCTTCTCTAATGTGTGTGTGTGTGTTTGTGTATGCTTGTACATCTATCTTTGTGAGGCCCAGTAAGAGCTTTAGACCATGTGAGTGTGAAGTGTAAAGTGGGGACATTTTCACTTCAGGACAGACTCAAAGAGCTGTGTGATGGTCAGAATCAAGCTTAGTGAATGCATTATGATGATGAGCTTCCTCAAAAGACAGATGTGTGTATTTCTTTTTTAGCAAGTGGAAGTAAGATATCTGACCAGCAGCAGAACAGGCTCTATATGATGTGTTGTTTTTGGTATAAACCACCAGTAAAAAAGTTGCAGCACAGTGCATATACACACACAAATCTGTAAATAACTGAGCAAACATAGTATTATAGTGTGAATGAATGTATGGAAATAAAGTGTTTCTGTTTTTTTTATCTTTATTAATGCTTATCTTAATAATAATTAAGCTGTAAATAAATAAGGAGATTTTTCTGCATGTTCTTTACACTTGCTTACCTTGAAAGATATTTAGCGATTTGAGGAGTGTGTTTTTTTCTGCCCTGTCCATGAACTTTAGACTGTAAACTCAACTTTCAGGAAATGTAATGTTGTCATTCCTCATCCACAACTTCCTCCTACACTAACTGTGAGAAACTTTATTCCTATACTTCTCCCTGATCTCTAACAACATAATACTTTATAATACTACAGCATGTACTGTACACATTGGTTCAAACCACAACACAATGCTTAAATGTAGTGTGTAGAATAATGAAGGAATGTTTTTTTCTCTGCCGTCCCATGCACATTTCTTACTGTTATAGTCTAACACGTGCATAACCCTGTTGTCTATTTAATTGTTTGAACAGCTCAATGATCCATGCTGTTATTATGACCCAGCCGTAGTGCTTTGACAGACCTACACACAGGTTGCATACTCACCACATGAGGATGCTGGGACCTGCTGTGAGAGCAGAGACCTGATGGTGGGCATCGGGATGAGAGCAAACAGGTTGAGTGAGCGAGCTGCAGAGAGAAGAATGCTGGTTAATTATTTTCCTCTCAGTTCCTCTGCAAGGCCCTTTTTCACCCACCACCGCCAGCTACTACTTCCTGTCTTTGTATAAACTCACCCACATCATGTGCACAATCAGTCTTTGTGGAGCTTTTAGCCGGCTGTGAGATGAAAGAATATGTTTCATTTCCGTCTACCGCTCTCTGCTTTAAAACTGGCTCAACAATCTACCAATTTCATGGATTTGATATGCTATGATATGCTGTGATACTTTCCGAATTACATTTCCGAAGAAATACTATTTTAATAAAGTTTTTATGATTGACTATATTAGGACATTTTTAATGAAAAAAAAATACAAAAACATTTTTATGAATTTTATAATGATATCTTTTAGGCCATATTATACCATGACATCTTTAATGGAATTTTTAATGACATGCTATGTCATTTTGTGACATGGCATATTAAAATATACAAATTTAATCATTTTGAATTGCATACTGTATTACTATTGCATTTTATGGCATTTATAATCACATTTTATGCTATTACATTTTTAATGACTATTGACGATTGATACCATGACCTTTTGTATGGAATTTTTAAACGACATACTATACTATGACCATTTTTTTTTAACATTTTATATGACATACTATACTATGACATTTTTAAAAAAATTTTTAAGACATATGATTACGTTACTTTTTTTCAGTGTTTTTAAAACAAATAAAATGGTGTTTCAAGGAATTTTAAAGTTTGACCACTTTTGACAAAACACGTCATAATTAGTGTTTTTCTGTCATTTTTAAAAAAACTTTCACCCTGACACGCATCAACAGACTCTAATAAAGCTAT